>JAUZST010045307.1:0-25856 GCA_034779995.1 Parotocinclus haroldoi
GGAGCGAAACCCCCCAACACACACACACACACACACACACACACACACACACACCTAAGAGGTACATACAATACAGCATTTGCACTCTGGATAACAATTCTAGCTGGGGATCTCTGGAGCTGTGAGGTACCAGCAGTAAATCCTGCATCTGTGTATCACCTTAATGATAATAATAATAATAATAATAATAATAATAATAATAATAATAATAATACGTGTTGTATGTAAGTGCTGTTTAATGATCCTCCAATCATATGGTTTAACCATTATAATAAATTATAATATAAAATGTATTTCAATGTTTTTTTTTAAACTCTGACCATTGTGGCTGTAAACAGTCAGTCATTACGGTCACCTCAACAACCAAGCGCCGCTGACAATCTACAAGCAGAAGCCGAAGCTTAAAAGCAGAAATCCATCATTAGTGAGTCTGTGTGTTTATCCCTTTACTCCCTGTATGTTCTCTCTAGCCTCTAACTATATAAACTGACACTGACTTGACTTCTTCGTCTCTGTTTCATCTGGCTTCGTGTTCATAACACTGCCTATCAAAGCAGTAATGGCTTCTGTCAAACAAAATCATTCAAAAAAATTCAAATGCTTGCTTTAGCACATTACATTACATCATAAATATATATAAATATATAAATGTCTGTTCAATGAAATAGCCCATACCTGTAGCAGTAATAATAATGCTAATAATAATAATAACAACAACAATACTAATTAATATTTGTTCTTATTATTAGCATTATTTTCATTATTTAAGCTTCTCTTGCTTAAGTTCTGTCAAAGATGCTTTATAAGTTAAACAGCTTTGTCATTTAGCAGACCCCCTTATCCAGAGTGACTTACAAATGATGCTCTATTTCAATACAAGCAGTTATGGGTTAAGGCCCTTGCTCAAGGACCCAGCATTGGCAGCTTGGCAGAGGTGGGACTTGAACCCTGTACATTCTGGTCCAGAGTCTAGTTCCTGAACCGCTAGGCTGGTGCTAGTTTTATAATATGTAAGTACTGTTAATATTTATTATTGTTTAGTCCTGGAGTTAGATGCGTACCCTGTACCACTCCCCATGGGTACTGCCTGGCTCTCATCAGCTTGTTACCAATTTTAACCTCCTCTCTGCTCCCCACGACAGCAAACGGCAGATGCGCCTGAAACAGAAAACCTGTCGTGTGACCAGGGTGACAAGATTTCGCTGGTGTTCATGAAGACAATAAGTGATAATGGATAGCTAAAGCTACAATATTGTGTACATTCAGTGCTTGGGTGGCACAGAGGACTAATACGCTAGCTCAGAACCACTTGAAGTCAGGTTCAATTTCTGGCAATATCTTCCAACCAGGACGGATTTCACATTCAGAAATTAATTTGTCTGAGGCTGATCAGCCAACAGACCGGCATCACATATAGCTCTTGCTTACACTTACAGTATACACTGTGCTCTCCAGGGATTGGCACAGAAACCCTATGATGCTAAACAGAAAAAAATGAAGCAAAATAAAATGTTGGGGGAAGAAATGTTCTCTATATTTCACTCACATTCATGGAGGAATTGATTTCAGCAAAGGCTTCATCATCTGTAGGGAACTGGTAAATCTGAATTCCGTTACTGACTAGCTCACTCATGATCTTTATCTTAAACTTCTGAAGCTCACACTTTGAGATTGTGTCTGCTTTAGCAATAATGGGAATGATGTTAACCTATGGGAAGAAGGAACACAGAAAATCAGGTGGAATTTAATTTGACAGATAAAAACTTTTAAAAGTGGTGCTTGAAAGTTTGTCAACCCTTTGGAATGCTCTACACTTCTGCATAAGTATGACCTAAGACAAATCCAGATGTTCACACAAATTGCAAAAGTAGATAAATAAAACCCAATTAGACAAACCCTCTGAGTAAAATAATCCAACATTACATATCTGTCAGTGACATGTGAAAAAAAATATATATTGGGATGACACAGTCAACGGTTAGATAGATTGTCTACAAACGTAGGACTTTTAAGACCATTGTTACTCATGCAGCTGACAAAGATCACTCCGAGAGCAATGCATGTCATAGGCTGCAAATCTATGAATGAACCCAGCATAACTTCCAAGCAAATAAAGGCCTCTCTTACAATTCCTAATGTTAGTGTTCATGAGTTTACCATGGAGAGAACACAGAACGATATTGGTGTGAAGGGCAGGGTTGCAAGGAGAAAACCAATGCATGCAAAAAAACAGTTACCATTGTTCTTGCACTTGGACAATCCAGAATTCTACTGGAAAAAAAAACTTTTGTGGCTGGATGAGACCAAAACTGAGCAATTCATTCCAGCAAAGCAATGCATTCCAGCATATAAATGGTATCCCGTGTGTGAAGGGGTTATAGTATCTTGTTTTTTGTCTGATTTGATGCATCTGGGCCAGGACACATTGCAACCATGGACTGAACAATGAAGTCTGTGTTAAATTCTGTAGCAAATTCTACAGGAAAAATTCAATGATATCTGTCCATTGGCTGAATCACAAGATAATGTGGGTCATGCAGCAAGACAGAATCCCTAAGCACACAAGTCGTTCTTCCAAAAATGTTTTAGAATGGCCAAGTCAAATTCCTGACCTTAATCCAATAGAAATGTCTTGGAAAAAGTTCATATGAAGAAACCCACCAACATCTCAGAGTTGAAGCTGGTCTATACAGATGGATAGGCTAGCATTCCTTCAAGCCTATGTGCATTACTTGGTCAACAATTGCATAAATGTTTAGTTAGAGTCATTGCTGAACATGGGAGCACACTAAGTATTGAAATTAAAGGCTTTTGCCACTCAGAGATATGTAATATTCTATAAATTTTAATGTCCATCATAGGGCACATCCACTCACACACTCATACATACATTTTCACACTAAAGGCATGTTGGAACCACTTAAGAACCTAACAAGCATGACTTGAGTGCAGTACCTCCCTCCATCATTTAGTCACCAAGAGACGATGTGCCTCCAAGGACCTCCCACTGAGGACTGATTTTAAAATCTATTTTGTTTAAAAATCTATTTTGTTACTTATTTTATTACTAACTTAAATAATTTTATTGATTTAAGCTGTATTATTTGATTAATTTTACTATTACTTTAATATACTTTTGAGTATTTACTTAAAAGTATATTACATCTAGGCCACCCATGGAGGACGGGTCCCTTTTTGAGTCTTGGTCCTCCCAAGGTTTCTTCCTTCTACATTCAGGGAGTTTTTCCTTACCACTGTCGCCCTAGGCTTGCTCAATTTGGGATTGGCCTGTTATGATAATATAAGATTGTAAAGCTGCTTTGTTTGTTCTGTTGTAAAAAGCGCTATATAAATAAATTTGACTTTGACTTTTGGATTTGGGAGGAAACCAGAGTACCCAAAGTAAAACCACACAGACACAGGAAGGACATGCAGGCTCCACACAGGCAAAGCCGAGGGTCAGGATCCTCCCAAACTGGGGATCTCAAAGCTGTGGTTCAGCAATGCTAACCACTGCACCACCGTGCCGCTGTCTTGTTTGTTTAATTGGGTTACCTTTATCTACTTTTAAGATTTGAAAGCGAGAACGTCTAACAATGTTTTATATCATATTTATTTAGAAATATGGAAAATTCTAAAGGATTCCCAAACTTTCACGTACTATTTTAATATAAAGGAACAGGAATTGGGTCATTTATGTCCATCAATCTTTTTTTTTTTGAATGGTGCATAATATTACCTTACTGTCCAACTTCTTCATGGTGACCAGATCGAGAGATTTAACTGAATGACCTGTAGGGGAGATGAAGTAGAGGCAGGCGTGGATCCTTGTATCATGGTAGTTATAAAGTGAACGTCTGATCTTGAGCTCCTCTTCTAGGAAATTCTCAAACTGGGTGTCAATGTAGTCTATGATGGGTTTATAACTACAAAGAAAATAAAAACCTAATAAAACATGCAGAAGGTATATTTTAAATAATTTCCCTGTGCTAGGAATGCAATTGTATTTCAACAAGCTCAAGCGGTGAGGCTGGCCATAGTTGAGGGAACAGATACATTCTTAATGAGGACCTAGAAATGGAACTAGGCCAAAGGTTTACCTTCCAACAAGATAATGGCCATAAAATAACACAGGATTTGTCTTAGTGACAGCTCTGTAAACGTCTTTGAGTGGAACCCAGAGCTCTGACATGAACCCACTCAAATTTTTGGAGAGACCTGAAAGTGCCATTTAGAGTATGTTTTTGCATGCTGCTAAATACTGATAAACTTGGGTGTTCCATATAATAAATTCTACGAGATCTATAAAAAAAAAAAACTTTTATTTTAACCCAAAATGTTTATTCAGCACGCAAACAGTCAGCGTGTCAACCATTTTAAACTATGTTAGCTTTCTTGTTTCTTGTGATAGGTGTTTGTTGAACTCTTAAGTTAATTTTAGATCCCATATGGCAGTCATGTATTTAGTTTCCATCTGCACCTCCTGGTAACGGTCTCAGTGTAATCATTTATTGTCTTCATTATTCCCTAATGAACTGGCTTGATAATATGGTTCAGGAGTCTAACTCTAGCCCACTTACATTTTTTATGACCAGCTGCTACGGGGCATAAGAGTTAGCTTAGGACTATAAATTTACTCTTTCTGTGTAATTTTGTAGGTAAAACAGCTTAATTTAGAAAATTATGTAAACATAAATCCCAGAAAATAAAAACCCAGTTGTAGGCCGACAAACCTGTGCTCCTTATTAACCTGGTCACCAAACCCCACAGTGTCCACGATGGTCAGTTTAAGGTCCACACTGCTCTCCTGCAGCTCATATATCCTGGGTTGTAAATACACACCACTCTGGTAGTGACTAGCCTCTTCACATTCAAAAGTTGTGTTAAACAGAGAGTCCATCAATGTGGACTTTCCAATTCCTGTTTCTCCTAAAATAAAGAGCAATGGTCTGAATTAAAATGTGTGGATCTTAGATACTGCACTGATTTCTTACACATGTTAAAAATATTTGTAATTGCTCACCTACACAGAGGATGTTGAAGCAGAAACCCTGAGACACTGATTTACTGACCAGCTGATCCGGGAGGCTATCAAACCCAACATGGCCTCCAAGGCTCAGCGTTCTCTTCTGTTCCATCTGAGGAATAAATACATAAAATAACGATAATATCATAATTATAATAAAACTAACAGGTCATTGTGGTGGATAAGTATCCTGTCCATTGCTGGATCCTCCACTGCACCCTGTGCTTCTGGATTGGCCCCGCAATTCCATAGCACTTTTAATTTTGGGGTTGCCAGATCCTGTGAGCTTAAAAAGTGTCCGCATTCAATGGAAAAAGGAGGCCAAATAAAACCTTCAAAGTCTTTAGAATAAGATTACCTGGCAATCATGCATGTGCAGATGGAAAACCGATTAGGTAATCGGTATAAATGCTATGGGAAATGATTATTTAGAAAAAAAAAATCTTTTTAGTGGATTACTTATTTCAGTTTGTAGATGAAGTATGTTGTATACCTCTGAATAATCAGATATGCAAATATTTGACTATGATTGGACTCTTAAGTAAACAATTCATTTCATAAATGTGTGTGTGTGTGTATGTGTGTGTGTGTGTGTGTGTGTGTGAGACAGAGAGAGAGAGAGATTTCATGCATTTCGCAAAAAGGAGCAAGTGAATCAGTGGAATAAGATATACAATGTGTGGCATGATATGAAATAATGAACTGTACGTGAAAAAACTGTACGTGAAAACACTCACACAAATTAGGGGATATTTTAAAATGACATACCCCTTAATGAAATATCTCATAATTTTTGTGAGTAGTATAGTTAGTACTGGTACAGTATCCCATACAGAACTGACAAAATCAGATCACGTATCATACAGTTTAACACAATGTTGAATTGAATTTCCAGAGCGACTTACAACTGATACAGTCCAAGCAATTATGGGTTAAGAGCCTTGCTTAAGAACCCAACAGTGGAAGCTTGGCAGGGGTGGTAGTTCAGTACCTTAACCACTGAGCCACTACAGTCTTTATTGTGGATGTGACATATTTTCCAGAGCTTCCCTGACGTCTCCAGAAATCTTTTATATTTAAATTGTTTGATCTTTGCTTGTGCTGATGTATATCCGTTTAGAAAATCAATCGTTGTGCAGGGATAGCCTTACCTGTTGACTATAGTGAATATTTTATAATAAAAAAAACATTTGTAAATGGACAATTGTTAATTTTAAAACAACCGCCTTTTTGTAAAAGCAATAAACCACTCGAGTCGGTGTGTTATTACGATTTTATCAAAGAGAAGGGATGTTTTAAACTATCTTTTCCCCGTGATAAAATCTCAGTATCGCACAGCCTCTTGTGGCTTATTGCTTTATTATTGTATCATTGGAAGGAAATGTAGGGAGAATGTCGGTCTGATTTGAAATGCACGGCTCATGGCAGAGATGAGAGCATCCCCAGCACCAAGCAGCACGCTGACACATTCAGAGTGCCAACTTTTGTTCCAACACAAGAAAGTGTTTCACACAGCAAACACTCAGCTGTTCCACTGCCACACTGCTGTTACAATGCACACAAAGAGCATAAAGGCTCCTTTCAACATCCATCCTCATTCAGTATCCTACCAAATCTGAGATCTGCTGCTCATGCTTTGTGAAAGCATCATCAATCACTGTCTGCTTTTTAGTTATGAATCTCATCTTATCTAGCACTGTCGACTCTGGCAACCCCATGTTCCCCCTTTTCATGCGTCCTTTGTCTGGACTGTATCCTGTAAAATGAACTTTGAAGTTCATGATTTCACAATGTAATTTTATTTTCCATAAGTAGACTCCATAAGTCTTGGTCCTCCCAAGGTTTCTTCCTTCTACTTTCAGGGAGTTTTTCCTATCCACTGTCACTCTAGGCTTGTTCAAGTCCAAGTCAAGCCCTTAGTCTCTGGCATGTAAGTATGACTAGGCTTAAATCTCTGACATGCCTGTCTTAGCCAAGACGTTTCTGTAACTTAGCTGATAATTTCTGATAAGGAAGTTACTTCTAACTTCTGTTATGTTAGCTAGCTAAACAGCAAAGGGTTTTGCTGCTTTACTTTAAACACTGCATGTGCCGCACGTATCATTTCATTCTGTGTCAGTGCTCCCGGGAAAAATATATTGTGAAGTTTAAAAGTAGAACCATGAAGTGTCCAGATTACCATCAAAAATCCATAGTAGAACTGTGAAATAATTGGACAGTTCATAATCAACCAAGTTTACAGTTGTACTGTGTAATTTGACAGCAGAAAAATGAAGCGGCCAAATTACCATCAAAATTCATAGTAGAACTGTTGCATTTGTGGTCAAGCTGTGAAAGGTCAAGCAGTTTACAGTCTTACTACGAAATCTCACGGTACGTTTTTCCTGAATGATTCAGATCATTGTAAGAAGGCACATCACTTAATGGCAGTAACAGCTTCTAATTGTAACATTCATGTTATTTCAGCAAGTCCACAAACACTGCTAAGCAGATATGTCATTTGATGGGAGTCAAGCCTCGAGACTATTGTGAGTCCAAGTTGAGTCAAAGTCAAGCTGTGAGGCAGCAAAATAGTTAACAAGACCAAACAAAAACAGAATGAACATTAGAGCCAGTACTCTTGACAGATATTAATCGTGTCACTTACCAGAATACCAGAATATGTTGGGGAAAAACACACCTTGCTGGCTTCATTGCGGACCTCTAATACACTTCATATTGAAGTATCCACCTGAATTTAGTGAGCACTATATTATTAATTATACAACACTTAGTTCTCACCTTATAATCACATTGGCTGACAACCATTCCTAAACAGTATCACTCCGCAGACAGGTTGCTAACTAAGGCAAATGTATAACGTGCAGATAATGGATTAACTGGAATAAATAGCTGAATAAACAAATCAATGAATTGTTTCATTCATTTACACTTATTTGCGCTTTGTATTTCACACTAACATTGCATGATAGTGTTATATAAATAATGTGCCTTTTGTGGCATGGTTAAGGCAGAGTAGGCAATTGCTATCGTTGCATAGCAACAACTCATTGTTGTGGACCTACTTTTTGACAGAAAGTATTGTCAGTATTAAGGCATACACAGGGTGAAATTCAGGGTTTCTTTGATTTATATAATTTATTTTGTTGTAGAAAAACTGTTGTATAAATGCAAGACAACAGTCTAGGGAGCAAGTAATCTCAATTAACATAACGGCTGTGATGATCTACGGCACTCACCTTAGGGTTGGACCTGTGATTAAATCATAGCCGATGCTGTAAATCATATGGTTGTTTTATTTGATGTAAAGTATGAGCCACCAAGAGGACAATTAATGCAAATAAATATTGTAATCATTCGACAGAGCAAATTTTGTGTTTCATTTGTGATGGGCTGTGCTATAGAATGTTTATACTGATATGACTTTTAAAACTTGTACCTTAACCCACTACACATCAAGCTTGTTTCGTTCAGACTTGCGTTTTGGAGGGTTAAACCACGAGACATCGGTAAATACCTGCTACAAAATCGTCTTATTTGTGCTAAATTAGTGCAAATAAAAGTATTTTGATAGATATTTAGGAGGTGCTGGGTGAAGCCACAGGTCATAATATCAGACCATGAAACATATTTCTTACCATACCAGTTTAAAACCAGTACAAATGTAACAAAGTACCAACATTCATACCTATACAACCATGCTGTGATTATGTATATATAGTAAGATAGAAGAGTGATCAATAAAGTGGTATCTCTTATCATGTATACAAAATCGAACTCATTGGGTACTCACTGTGAACATGTCCACATCTACAGCAGCCATACTGGGAGACAGGAGAAACCAGTAGTGTACGGTCTTATCTGTACTGTCTCGGACAGTTTGCTCTCTGTTGCTTTATGGCGGTTTCAGTAGGGCCTCTTAATGGAAACACCCTCTCTGCATTAACATTCAGCTGATGAAGTTAAGATGCCGTCCTCCTTGCACTTGGCAGCATCTCTCTGCCTTAGTCTGAAGGGACTCTGTACTGTGATCAAACTTTAAATACTGTAGGAATGGTATGGTACTATTTCGGTCACAGCTAGTGCCTTTATAATGGTTTATAAACAATGATGCACATTGTTGTAATCTCAATGTCATGGAGAACATTAGGTTTGCAGAGTTTGCCACTTAAACTGCTGTTTGTATGACTTTGTGTAGTTATTAATTTTTATAAATCCGCCCCATCCTCAATTATTAATGCAATGTTGGCATGAAGAATGCAGCTAAATGACTAATATGAATTATGAACATCCAGTAATAGCTGATATAACCACACGGGCAGGGGATTGCTTTGGCAAACCTTTGTCAAGCACTACAGTACAGAGTTACATTCACAAATACCACTTAAAACTTTACTGTGACCTTCAAGGACTGCCTGCCGCCCTGCCCAGTCCTCCATAGAGAATGTATGGAGGTCCATCACAGAGTTCCATAATCAAACCTCTGAACCTACTCTAAAACCATCTGACCTTCGCATTGCAACTTTTGAATATAACTTGCACTGTCTGACACCATGAACAAAATTTTGAAAATACTACAGCTATAAATTTGCAGCCACATGAGTCTGTCTACGTTCACTAAAATGACATTTTTAAGGTATTGTTCCTTTATTGTGCCTCATTATTTCCCGCTTAATCCACACGGGTCGCAGGCCAGCCGGTGCCCACGCAGCAAGGGCAGGAACAACCCTAGATGGGGCCCCAATCTACATTAAAGACACCAACTAACCTAACACGCATTTCTTTGGACTGTGGGAGGAAACCAGAGTACCCGGAGTAAACCCACACAGATGCACAGAGGACATGCAGACTCCACACAGAAAAAACCCAGGCCACTCCACCCTGGGATTGAACCCAGTACCTTCTTGCTGCGAGGCAGCGGTGCTACCCACCAAACCACAATGCTGCCCTGCAGTGACTCAGTGCATCAGACAAAATAATGCAGACACGCATTTTTTTACATTATTGCATTTATCGGTTAATACAGTTTTTCCTTTTTCCTGAAGCATTACTACAGACTAGATAAAGTATCTGTATTGTTACATTTAACATCAAAGCCACCCAAGGAAGATGGGTTTAATGAGTCTTGCTGTTCCCAAGGTTGCTTCCTCATAACATCTAGTATTGTAAAGCTGCTTCGAGAGAATGCTCCATTTAGACAATGCAATTGTCCACGTGCTATATAAAAAAATCTGACTTGAGTTGACCATATTATAAATCTGTCGCTGCTTTCTCTGTTTATTAACACTCCATCTTTTCATACTCAGATTATAATGACAAAATGAGACACTGTGCAGAGGTAATCGTTTTATTCATCCAGACATAATCGATACAAAATTCAATGATGAGGCCAGCTGTACCAAATAATGAATCGCTCAGACCACTACGAATTACTGTGACCTTAAGTTACACAACTTCCTAAACAAACTATCCAACATTTGACACATCGTATTTTGCAATTACAGTCAAGTGGTTTAAATATTGCTATTACAACGTGTAATTAGAAACAGCATTATTTCTATCAAGGTGAATAACGACAGTCGGAGGGACGAGTTCTTCAGTTAACAAACTAACATAAGACAGTTTCAATTTGTAGCTACAACCAGTTTTTAGTTGATTGTTTTTTTAGCTGACCCTAGGCCGCATCATTTTATAACTGAATCAAAGGTCAAAATGCAGTATGTTATTAGCTATTTAACGTTTGATTGGTTAATTTTGGGACTAAAACCAGATTTTTTTATAACCTAATATTATGTTACTATTTCATTTCATGACTGCAACAACAGTCCAGGATTGCGTCCAAAACAGTACTGTAATCACTAGTCCCTACATACAAAATCTGGATCATTGTGCACTATTTTAATAGAAATAGTGAGACACTAATTCAATACATCATTGCTCATTACTGTGTGACAGTTGTCTTTAGCAAATAAGTCACACATGAATGTTCTAACTAAACACCTTTAAGCGGTACAGATATTCCTTGTCTGCTAATGTACATCATTTGTACACTGCTTATTGTACTGCATTGTGGCATTGTAGAGTGCCGCTGTGTTTTCAAACACCAATACAAAGTGTACCTAAAAACAGTATGCTACATAGTAAATAGAGTACAGTTTTGGACACAGCTAAGGTGAACTGTTATAATTCTGACCAGTATATTTCTGAAAGTCCAGGTCAATAGGCAATATGCTAACTATTCTGTACTGAAATTCTAACTTAACATTATAACAGAGGAAACCTGGCAATCTTGAATTAAATATAAACCTTTCAGCCCCATAAAAGACCTCTTAGACATCCATGTAAATATTTATAATTTCCAGTTTAAGTTTTCACTAAAATACATTTATTTACGTTTTGTTCACGTCACTGCTAAAACAACAGCAAACACCAAGACATGGCAATGCTGTTCAATTATTCTAACCAGTCAGTTTATCTTCTATGGTTTTGCTGGTTGCAAGTTTCTTATTTGGCTTTCTTTCTATGGAAATTGTGCTGTTTATTTTAGCTGGTCTGATGTCAAACTCATACTGCTAAATATAATTACAAAGCAGTTGATTACTATTACTGATCCCTTATTAAACAATGCAATGTAACACAACAGAAACAAGAACACATTGGTGATTATTACCATAAACATTGCATAAACAGAGGAGCCAAAACATTAGGACCACTTACAGACTGAATAGCAAATGAAGCTCATTAACTGTGCAGGTCAAAGTCTGTGATATAATAATAGCTTACAGTAGGTTCTCATAGTTGATGAGTGATTTTGACAAACTTGCAGCCAGACTGTTTTTAAACCTATGGTTTGTGGGGCATTTCTGTGGGATGGTGAAAATCTAGTCAAAGTCTGAGGAGAGCCACCCAAAGTTCACTGAGGGCTATTTTGTTTGGTTCAGAAGTGCTACTGAGTCACAAGTTATTGCCATTTTTAATGCTGGTTACAGGAAGAATGTTTTAAAATATGACACCATGCTCATGATGGGGCTGTGTAAGAGCAAAATAATCATCAGGTGTTAGTCTTGACCCAGACCTTGACTCAAGATCTTGACTTTAGAGGTTTTGACCACAACACTACTATCCCTGCTCAACATTGAAGGTGCCTGCAATCCAATTGTCTTTTACATTACTTATTTCCCCCCTTTTGCTGTAATGACAGCATGCACTCGAGTTAGCATGGAAACAAATTTGTGCTAAATCAATATTTAGCATGACAATATTCCAAAAATCATCTTGATGTGATGTTGCAGAATGCTGAGCTTGTTCTGTCTTGAGGTGCCCCCGTAAATATGGTTTGGTCATATGACAATGGGAAGGACGGTCCAGGACAGTAGATTGGTCCTGATTGGTCATCAAGTAGATGAGTTTGTTTTGGGTTATTATCCAGCTTTTTAAACTGTGCTATTAGACTTTTGCTCTCCATTCTACATCTTCAACAGGTACCTGGGGGAGTGTTGGCATCAGGCTAGAAGACAAGCCAGTGGAGGGTGTTTGATGGCCAGACATGTTCTCCTGGAAACCCCTTGGGTTGAGTTATTTTAGTGGCAGATACCAATTTAACATAGCATCTACTATAACATCACTGCTGACCAGCTGGTCCTGTGTTTCGGCTTATCTGTGTATTTGTTCCTTACTAACGATGGCACATGAACCGGTTTGGTTTGGCAGCAAACACAATAATAATACTGTCATCCATGTCAAAGCAAATAAAAAACATTGCAGCTTCATAATTTAATTATATTTACTCCTGGATATTTTGGTCTTTTAATATGAGGAGGCTTTGATCCCTGTCCAAACCATATATCTAATGTAAAGCTGATAAAGCTAGGAGTCTGCTCTTCAACCACGTTTCATAGGCCCGTTCACTTAGAGCTAGATCACAATAACGATCCAGGTTCAAATACTGCACAGAAATCAACAAAGTACAAAAAAAACACCAGGTGGAGATACAAAGCCGGTCAGCACCATTGACACAAGTGTCTTCCTAAGTCTAGCACAGAACTGCACCATTAAAAAGAACTCGATCTTAAATTAAAAAGTCACTAAAAATCATATCGTCAAAATCATCTGAGATGGGACGTCCATGAGGAAAGACACAAACATAACTTTGGCACACAACGGTAGAGCTGGTTTAAACACAATGAGGTGTGATGAACGGAGTTTTGATGGCAGTGTAGCAGATACGGTTCCTCTCACAGCCCTTTGTTGAAGTAAACTCTCTCCACTCCTGGGCTACCAGAGCGAATCTTCTCTTGCAGCTCAGGCTCCAGACGACTCACAGCCATCGAGCTGCACACAGCCAGAGAGATGCAGAGATGTTGCATTGTCTACAGTTTATGTACTGTGGTTTGTTTATATGTTACAAGTGTGCAGGACAGGGTTTTAAAGCAAAAATAGTCTGTAACGAACCTAAATAAATCCTAAAATAAAAAAATCATTTTTTGTTTACAGGCAATGTATTTTTCAAAGTAATGTATTTTTCTTTAATACAACCATAAATCTATGTTTACTTATCTGTCATACATACACAATTGTTTACCCCTTAAATACCATACAAAATGCACAGTAAGTATTCAGACATTTACAAAATAATTCCCACAAATACACGTGTAAGTGGCACCACCGCTGGGGGGGCAGTTGGTTCTTCATCAAGGTTCTCAGACACTACACATCTCATTCAAACACGTTCTATTTCGAATTCTTCTCACTCATCCAAAAACGTATTTCCAATAGCCTTCAGGATGGGCAATGCTTCTTTTTGGAAAGCAATGGCTTTCTCCTTACAGCCCTGTCTGATGGCAGACTTATAAACATTAACATTAGACAAACTAAAGGTGAGAGAAACCTTTAGTTGTTCCGAAACCGCCTTTCTTTTGTGACATTAGAGACTAATACACGTCTTGTACACGTCAACAAAGAGTGGTCTGTGTTGGTCGATGGAGTAATTATGGTATTGAAATTCCTTCATTTGTACGCAATCTGACTCTGATTTGGCGGGGTTTACAGATTACACTTTACAGAAGATTTTCCAACTTGATGAGCATCAACAACTCTTTATCTGAGATCCATATAAAGCTTTGCTTGTACTATGCTTGTCTTAAAGATCACACTCTGATAGCTCAGCACTAGGTAAATTTATTTAACTCTGTAAATGTATGTGCTCTGTGGTTCCTAATTGCAATCACTTTTCAATATCACAACTCACAGTTGAATTCTGAATATATGGGATGGAAGAAACTTCACTAAGTGAATCCTTTCTCTAGGGGCATCCTATAACAGTAACACGCTTAAATTCAGTCATATTCAGGTTTCATACAAAGGCAACAGTATCTCAAATAACTACTCATTGCAATCGAGGTTTGGAGAAAATCCTCTCTGTACTCACAATACATCAAACCATGAAAACAGATCTTTTGCCACAGCAGCATAAGACCACACCAGATGAAACTCCTGCCAGCTAAGAATAGGCAACTGAGGCTACAATTCACACAATGCTGGACAACAGAATACTGAAAAAATGTAACCTGGTCTGATGAATGGCTTTCAGATGGTATGGTCTGAATTAGGCATACACAAAATAGAAATATTTCTGGGCCCATTAATACCAGCTGAGCATTGTTTAAATGCCACAGCCTACCTGAGTATTGCTGCCAACCAAGCGCATGCCTTTTTGACCTCTATCGGTCAAGGACGCTTAGAATTTGAGAAACAGAAATATTGGAACCTGTTCTAATAGGCAAACACACATTGTGGAAACGAGAGTAGGCTGGTGACAGGAAATGGGGCATATATAGTTTAGTTGGTGATTATTAAATTCTCAAAACGTCGTGCGTAGCTATACGTATAAAGTCAGCTCTCACCTCTTCTGTGGGAACAGCGCACAGCACAGCGGCGTAGCAAAGACCAAGCTATGCAGGAAAGAGAAACATTTACCCGAAAGGTCACACATTTTACAGGTCTCATACTGAGGCTACTGAGCACAATAAACAGCTATTTCATTATTTCAGGACTCACCAAATTCCCACCAAGCCAACCTGAATGGGTGCACTCATCCATGGGAACCTCTGAGGTGACGAGAAACAGGGTTATTGTAGTCAGAGCTACTCATTTGAACTCCTGAACGTCTATATGAACTGTGGCATGCGACGAAACTGCAGTGGAAAACATACCTTTAAGAATGCCTTCTTTTCTAGGGAGTTCATTAAAAATGGAGGTATAGCTAAAAAGAAAGAAAAAGAGAATAGTTAATATTTTGGCTTTACCACTTATTCAGCAGCTTCATACTTCAGCATTGCCACATTTCCCCAGTTGAATCATTGAACATTTCTACTCCCTGGTTAAGTCTCCCACCATTTAACATCTACCAGCCTGGCAGAGCTAAAGCCAATATGCTTCGTCAAAAATATCTCTGCCGCTCATGCAAAAGACTGGGCAGCTGAAAATGCCTTCTGTACTTTATACATGATATATAAAGAGAAATCTCTCAGATCTTTTGTCATTCTAAACATTTCAGTTCACTGTACTAACCACACAAGTGACCTAGACATGAAATGAGACAGACCCATTCCAGGTGAGGCCATGAGGATTCTGGATATCACCACTTGTGTGATTGCCTGCTGTGCAGCTTTGGTCGACTCTCCTAATCGATTCCCGTTTTCATCCGTAACTGGAATGCCATGCTTGAGTTCCCTGTAAGAAAGATGAAAGACATCAAAATTCTAGACCCAGGATTGATCAGAAAAGTGGAAATAAAAACGGTTAAATTTACATTTACAGCATATAGCAGACGCCCTTATAGAGAGACTTACAACTCATACGGTCTTATAATTCAAGCGATGGTTGGTCTTGCTTAAGGATCCAACTGTGGCAGCTTGGCAGAGTTCGGATTTGAACCCTGAACCATGAGGTCCACAGTGCAGTAGCTTAACTGCCAGGCTACCACAGTCCCGGTTACATAGTCAGCATTTTTACCTTTGTCTCATCAGTGGGATGTTGATACAGTTAGCAGCAGCGACGGCAGCAAATGGCACAAAACGTCCTATAAGTGGGGAAACATGCTGGGGAGAAGACAAACAATTACAGTTGAAGTCAAATGTTCATGTCTAAGCGTTCTTCTGTGTTAGTTATTTATCACCAGACAAATTACAGAAACGTTTATTACCTAAGAATTAGAACAGTTTATGTTGGTTGAGTACAGAAGGGCTCTAATCCAATACGAAAGGGATCATTTTTAATACCAAATGGCCCTGATCCAGTACATAAGTTTATATTATTTTGTTCTAATTCCAATGGATCTAATTTTATGACACACGCTTCGGGTGTCAAAGGGTTTGTTGCTCTTTGTTTTCTAGTTTATTTGGTTTATTTAACGTCACTATCAGCATCAGCAGCCATTTCAAGGACTGACACAAGGTTAGATAGATACACAAGGTTACTTCATGGCTTCATATAGATACAAAAGTGGGGGAATATTTATGCAATATGAAGCGTCTAAAAAAGAAGCATTTGATTTTATTTCATTATACAATTTATTCAGAAAAAGCAAACGAAAAGTCAAAGAAGGTTGTTCAATTACACGAATGAGATGCAAAACTCAAATATCGTGATTGATTAGTAAGTGATATACTCATGAGGGTGAACAGAAGCATGTTAAACTGAATGAGAGTGCCCAACATTGACTGTTCAGTAGGGTGTATGGTCACCCAAGATGGCCAAAACACAGTGACTAATGGAGCATGAACAGGATCAGATTGTCCAGCAGTTCTTGTGGGATTCTCTTCAAATTCATTTAGTAATATCCCCTCCTATTTGTAAACAGTATATGGACTGTGCGCAGAAACCACAGTTCCCAGAGTAAACCCATGCAGACACAGGGAGGACATGCATACTCCACTCAGAATCACCTAAGGATTGCTGTGACTGTGCTACCCACTGAGCCACTGTGATGCCCGTTTGTTCCAATAAGAAACGTTCCAATGACTGGTTCCTATTTCAGAACCAAAAGTTTTACTTTAGTCCTATGGTATCCAATCCCAGTCCCAAATGATCCTCTTCCATCAGAAAAAAGGTCTAATTAAAAAGATTCCTGTTTCAGAACATAACATGCCTGATAAATCCTAAAGTTTCAGGTACCAGTCCCAGAGCATCCTGTTTAATGTCAAACATCCAATGTCTGCCACAAAAAGATCTTGTTTCAGTATGAAATATTCCTAACAGTTCCTAACAAAGCATCTCATATAAATCCCAAACATTTGGCTTTAACTTTCAGAACCAAAAGGTCATGGCCCCTTAAGCAAGATTTGTCTTCTAGTACAAAAAAATCAATATAAAAGTTATATATTCCAGTAAGGAAGGATCACATTTTATTTCCAAAGGGAGGTTTCCATCTTGGGAGGTATTTTGGTAAGTGATATTCCACTTTAGTCCCATTTAGTACCAAATATACAAAGAGTATCAAGACAGGTTCCAAGTTAAGTACCTACTTCCAGTTTAGAGCTTCTGTTCCAGGTTAATACTAATAATTAAAGTCTTACGCTACTAATCGAAATATTTTTGACTGATATTAATCGGTCTCAGACTGCAGCAAAGCATTCACTCCAATAATTTCTGGTATAAGCCTTTTTAATAACTGCCTTGTGTTCTGGGAAACAGGTCATTGACCGACATGTTCATTGCCCATACATTAGCATAGTCATATAGTCAAAGTCAAATTTATTTATATGGTGCTTTTTACAATGGTGCATTGTCTCAAAGCAGCTTTACAATCTTATATTGTCAATGCCAAACCGAGCAACCCAAGGAAATACTCCCTAAATGCATAAGGAAGAAACCTTGGGAGGACCATGACCCAAAAAGTGACCCATCCTCTTTAGGTGGCCTAGATGTGAACTGAAAGAGTTAAGTTGTATTAATAGTAAATGTAACATAATAAGCAAATTTAAATGAAATAACGAAATACATTTAATATAACGAGTCCTCAGCAGGAGGTCAAAAGGAAATCTTTTATATAATGTTTTATGCTACTGTAATGTAAATATTAATTTATTTATATGTACATCATATTCTGCACCTAAGCTATTGCCATGACAGGAAAATCTATTATATTGTATTTTTTTATAAACATAAACACAACCGTCTTATTTGCCCTGTGATCTTTTATCTACATGCACAGTTTATTTCTATGTTTGTGTGCCTCTTATCTTGCTAATATGTGCACACTCGTTCTTATATAGTTCCGAAATTGTATCTATGGACTAGTTTTATCAGGTTCAGAGCTTCTTTGATTGCTCTGGTTCGGAATTTTCCTACTCTTTTTCTAGTCTCCTTTGGGGCAGTTAAGTTTTTTTTTTTACCGTATTGCCTGTATTCATTTAGTCCATGACTCTTATGTCCTCATAACATCTATGTAAGCTTTAAAAACCGTACCTTGGCTAGTGAATTGAGTCCTAAAGCTGTGACGACCGCTCCTGTCGTAGCCGAGACGTACGCCGTGCCAAGCTGACTGAACACAAGTGATTAGAAATTAATAAAATGCTATATGATTGGAATTAAATGAATAAAACAACATGTGATAGAGAATGTGCTTACTTTACTGTAATGGGGGCATCCCCACTCCGATTGGTGTAGTTCACTATTGCATTGAAGGACTGATTGATCCACTGCCAGAACAGCACCGCAGGGGTCGATCTGTGAACGTATTATATAACTAATTGCAGACTACAGTCAACTCCGGAATTAGTGGTACCTGCTGTTATATGTATATAACACTGTAGGAATGTCCTTAAATGGACAGAAAGATCAGATTTTTGGACATTTGGTAGTCACATGAGAAAAACTCACTTTTTTTTTTTTTTTTTTTGCAGAAACATCACATGAGGTTGCTGAGATTAAAGACAGATGTAGGTGTAGCATTAGTTAGCTACAGTAATCATTTTATACACTGCTCACATAATGAGAGGGTATTGTAAAATGAATACGAAGAGGATTCTACAAGAACTGCTGGACAATCTGATCCTGTCCATGCCCCATCACTATCAGTGTGTTTTGGCAGTCTTGGGTGACCATAAACCCTACTGAACAATCAATGTGGGGCACTCTCATCCAGTTTAACATTCTTCTGTTCACCTTCATGAATATGTCACTTAATATTCAATAAGGATACTTGACTTTTCCTTCTTTAACTTTTCATTTGCTTTTCTGATGATCTTGTATAATTAAATAAAATCACATGTTTCCTTTCATAATCGCTTCATATTAATTTTGAAATATCCCCTCGTTTTTGTGTGCAGTGTAATAATGGCCAGGCTATTGGGACAAACCTGTGTGTGTGCCCTGTGAAGATTAGTCACCTGAGTAGGGTTGATACCCTTGTAGTGGGTATAGAAATAATGAATATTTGTTTGTTTATTTGCTTTATATAGTCATATTTTGGAGAGCTAGACAAATTTATGTTAAGTTTTGGTGGTACCATACACACTGCATGGAATTCAGAGGGACTGAAAGCCTCTGAAATCCGTTTTTTTTAATCATTCTCTTAACTTGTATCTTTTCATAACTTTATCCCAGAGCTCTTTTCCCAAGCAACACTCCAACCATGGTCAGCTCATAGCTTTATCATACACCGGTAGTGGAAACCTTAAGAAAAAGCTGCTTTCATTGTAAAGTATGGGTGTACGGAATTCATAAATAATGACATCTCAATATTGATTAAATTTACATTTAAAACCTATATATACACAATACATATAAAATATACATTTATAATAATTTTCTTTCTATAAAATATATTTATTAGACATCTGTGGGTCAGGTAAACCTGTGTGATCTGGCCTATGTATATTATTATTCAGTACTGTATATACTAATACAGTATGCAGTATAGATGAGGATCCATTAATTATACTGTGAAGTCAGGATTATCCATTTAATGCGTGCTATGTGTACAGACAGTTGATAATCACAGTCAACCTGGAACATTTTAGAAAATGTTCTGTGCACTTCTATAGTCAAAAGGAAAGAATCATTTAAAATGAACAACCAGCATTTTGAATTATATTTATCAAGAGTTGCATTGAGATGAATTGAGCTGATTTTTCATCTTCTTAGTGCCACTCACCTGTAGAAGGTCATCATGCAGCCAGTGATGGTCATGTTCATGGGCACCTGAGCAGACATGCGGCCGATGACCAGCATCTTCTCGCCCGTGTCTGGGTGGAAGGCGGAGTCAAAAATGTACTTGGCCCTCCAGAGTTCATCTTCAGTCAGACCTGGTGAAACCACCCCCTGTCTGAGAACAAGCAAATACGAAAATGGTTTCAAGACTACTGAAAAACGACCGATTTAACCATGGCTGTAAATGCTCCTGTGTCATTTTTTATTCGGCTGTATGGGTACGCGCAGATTCGACACCGAGTTCACAGACGACACTGTAGTAATCATCAATAATGAAAATAGGGCCAGTATGGATAGAATTAAATGGATTTTCCAAGGACCCAAGGACTGAGAAACTTGTTTTGCGCATGCTTGGAGCCCAATACAATGGTTACATTTTGAAAAAAGAAACCTACACAGGCTTCAAGACTAAGACTCCATTAGAGAGAGCCAGCAGCTTCAAGTAGCTTGGTGTGCACATTAACGAGGACTTAACATGACCACTACACAGTACAGCTACAACAAGGAGCTTTACCACCTTCCACAACTGATTGTAAATACAAGCAAGCTAACAATTTAAGCAATTGTGGGTTAAAGACCTTGCTCATGGACCCAACAAAGATAGTTGGGCACAAGTGGGCTTGAACCTTCAGTTCAATACCGTAAGCACTTCGCCATCACATACACAGGACATCTTGAGAAGAGCAATGTACATACTGTACGTACACATACATGCTTTTTTTTGCACATTTAACTCACTATCTTCTTTATGCTTGCTTTGTAATTTGAGTAGTACCTACATTTACATTTAACAATTTATCCACGCCCTGTTCCAGTTTGACAACATTCCAAGCAACTGTGGGTTAAGGGCCTTTGATCAAGAGCCTGGCAATTTGAACCCTGGACCTTCTGATACACAGTCCAGTATCATAACCACTAAGCCACCACAGTCCAGCACAAATGCCCCCAACCCCCCAATCTCCTAATCTCCCTCTACTCCATACATCGGTAAAATATAGTCTGTTCTGTATATTTACTGTTTTATTCTGTGCAGTCTTCAGAATTGCCACATTTCTGGTATGTGTATGTGACCACAAAATGTTGAATAAGGGCAACCGCCAAAACCTGCTTGACTTGTACTGTAGAAGTTTCAGACAAAGCTTGATTTTGGAAGAGCTGAAGAATTAACGTGATCGCCTAATTAGTACTTTGTTACATTTGCACCATTGAGCAGACACCCTTATCCAGAGGGTCTTCCAACTTTTACAATCTTACAATCCCAGTAATTGTGGGTTAAAGGTCTTGCTCAAGGACCCGACAGTGGCATCTTGGCAGAGGTGGTATATGAACTCTGGATCTTCTGGTCCATAGTCCAATACCTTAACCTCTAGGTTACTACAGTGTGCAGGTGTCCTAGGCAGAACAACAGTCCACAACACCAAGGGAAGATCCCCTTGCCAGCCTCCACTCTCGTAAACACACAAAAACGTGAGTATATGTAATGCCGCACCCAGCCACACCACCGACACTTGAACCTGGGTTATCCAAGTGCCCAAATATGTTGAGATGGACCTCACAATCAGTAGTTCTACTTTCTGATTTCCTTCTATAATATACAGTGTATTCTAATTCCCCTAAAACACATTTGCTGTATCACGTAGCCACGTACAGTAGGCCACTGCACATGCTCAGTTGTGCAGTGCATGTGTCATTGCAGGTGGTTTGGCTTTGAAAAGACAGTTGTGGCTCAAAAGATTAATCTGCAAACATCTAACGTAACTGCAGACTCCTACTCAAAAATCTACACAACTCAAACAGGTTCTCCACAGAATCAGAAATCAAAAAGCTGCACAGGAATGTGGAGTCGCTGGTGTCATTGCATCCTGCTTAGGACATACCTGTAATCCTGAATGATCCTGTGTGCTTTTTCCAGCTGCTCATTGGTCAGGAGGATGTTGCGCGGGTCTGTGACGGTGAAGAAATGTTTTGCTCGACCGACGAAGGTTCCCTGATCCCAGCGAGGCTCTTTAATGTTTATGGAGGTGGAGAGCTCCGTTGCCATGCTACCTACAGAAGCATACATGTGTTACAGAAGCTCTGCTGCACTGGCATGTTGGGAGGAGCAGCACGTTTAACTCGTTTTACTATGCAAACACCTTAGATTCAAACACTTAGTACTGGAATTGTGCAATGGCATTTTGTCCTGTCGGTGGAACAGTAGTAGGATTTACCAACACCAATTAACCTAACACGCATGTCTTTTGAACGGTGGTGGAAACCAGAGAATCTGGGGACACCCAACCACAGAAGCAGTTTTAGGGATTTTTATCTAGTGTGGCTACAATGTGTTGTTAATGTACATGCACAGATCCCTTATGGATTATAGGGTAGGTTGCAGGTTTGAGATCCCCATTTTCTATATTGTATTATTGTAATATTTTCCCCTTTTTCCTTTACTAGACTGTAATAATGATGCTGCTGGAATCTCAGTTTCCCTGAGGGAACCCTCCCAAAGCGATCAATAAAGTTCTATCTAATCCATCTTATCTATATATCTATGTCTGTCTGTCCATCCTTCCATCCATCTATCTATCCCTCTCACCCATCTATATAGCCATCTATCCATCTTATTTATATATCTATCTAATTTAATCTATCTATCTGTCCGTCTGTCAACACATTTTATCCATCTTATCTATGTATATAGCCATCCATCCATCTTATCTATATATCTAATCTAATCTATCTATCTATCCGTCCGTCCACATTTCATCCATCTATTATATACATCCATCCATCTTATCTGTCTGTCTGTCAACACATTTCATGCATTTTATCTATCTATATATCCATCCATCTATCTAGCTGGCAGTAAGTTTACTTTATATGCTCACATGCCCAGTCTAACAAAGTTCAGAACAAAACAGGTGTAGCTACTAAAATGCTAATAGGTGCCATGACTTATTCTACTCTGCTATCAGACACATTTAGGTCATGCTGTAGTAACTTAGCTATCCAAACAGCTAGCACAAGAATTTGCTACTTGAGATGGGTGCCATCAGCAAACATTTGCAAACATTTTCTTCTGGGTACTCTGGTTTCCCACATACCAAAGACATGCATATCAAACACATTAATTGATGTTTCCAGAGGGCCCATAGTGTGTGAATGTGTGAGTGTGCATGCCCTACGATGGATTGGCACCTTGTTCCCGCCTTGTGTCCTGTGTCACATGCTGGGAACTTTTCTCCAGCAACACTGACTGGGATAAGACAATGAGTGAATGAATTCAGTTATTTATATTCTCACCCAGAAGAGACTTGCTCAGAAGTTTTTTGTATTTGTTTATTTGACATAACTGCATTAACAGCATTTGTGACAGGAGCAATGTTACAACAATACTATTCAGACCCACTCACACTGGGGGCAATTTAGGCTGTACTTACAACCTGCCCGGCTAATTTGAATCATGCCTGAGCAAGTCCGTCCAGCCAAAGAAACTCAGAATTATGCAGAATATGTGAAAATTTCCTAAGGCTGCTAAAGGCTGTAAAACAGCATTTTTAACTCTGCTGTTATTTTGGAAAGATGTAATAACGCTGCTCGTAAAGGGCAGTAATAGCAGAATGGTATGCACTTTCACGTCATCTGCGCTTGCTTTCTGATACCGCAATCTGATTGGCTGAAAGACACTCTATAAGTACTGTATTGCTCCTCGACGTACAATCGTAACCTAGCAACGATGGCACTAAAGATGCAACGTTATAATTGCACAACACAACCGAAATGAAAGCTACAATTAATTTATGAAATCTATTGGTTTTGAGACCGTTTTAAATTTGAAAGATGAAGCTATTAATGACCAACCTGAGCCACAGGTTCGTCACGTTAAGAATTTGGAAGCGCTGAAAAAGCAGAAGGAAGGCAGTGTTTTAATAAACGAAACGTCCTGGGGTCTTAATGGATTCACAACTCGACTAAGAAGCAACAGACACTGAAGATCAGTTTCATTACCATCCACAAAAATGAAACAGAACAGCTTAAACACTTACTCAAAAACGTTATTCAAGTCCAGCTCTTAACCAAGGGAAGCTGCTGATGCTCTAGAAGTCTCTCGTTACATTTCTGACTGATAATATTAAATTAGATATAATATAATATAATATGGTCATATAATGTCAGACTGTAGTCTAATAAAAAAAATCATCTAGTAAATGGGAGGAATACTCAAGTCAGAAGGAAAAAAAAAAAACGGAACAAAAGCAAAGAGATTCCAGGAGTAAAACACTTTACTGTGTTTACTATGTCTATGTTTAATGCTGCTACGAGTGCTACATTTTGTTCTTAAATAAACGATGGAAAGAAATCTTGCCTATCATTTCTGTACTTTTCAGATTTGTTTGTAGATGTGATTCCAGTATATTTGTCCAGGTTATGTAGGTTAGAATGTAACTAAAGTAATGTAATGCAAGAAAGTAATGGGTATTGGGATTACATTTTCCAGAGAGTACTGACTAAAGTATTCCCATTACAATTTTAGTTACATGATGAGTTATCAGTAATGAATTACTCTTTTGAGTAAATACCCAAAACTGCATGTTAGTATGTGGTTTTAAATACAATCACAATTAGATTTCAGGACATATGACCCTCTCGGACTTGTGAGATCATGTTTGAATTGCTTTTGCCTTCCAGTGACAAAGCCCAACAATATAAATTCTCAGCATACTTGTGAAAATGTAAAGAAGCCTATGATAATAAAGGAGACTTGCATATTTTTTTCATGTCAACTGTCTAGGTCCTAAAATAACACTGGACAGAAAGTACCTAGTCATGCTTTTGAGTGAATAAGCTCTGCTGAATCAGCACGGGGCTACTATGGAAACAACTGAGCAGGGCAGACTCTGTTCCTCTGAAAAAGCTGTGTAAGTTTTCTCCTCATATGAAGATTGCTTTGACATGGAACGTCATGAATTAACTACACAACTGACCCGAGATTCCTCCTTATCTACCCTAGGTAGGGCCAGTTTGGCCGGTTCATTGCTCTCATCTGATGCATGATATGGCCGTCAAATTATAATGCAAAAGACAGTGGTTTCTTTTGAAAGCTGCTTTGATTTGGCCACCTAACCACTCACATTAAACTCTTTGAGCCATGAGGCACGTAGAAGGGGGTGCAACCTTGAAAAAATGGTATCTCTATATTATCCAGTATTTGATTGATAGCTTTAATTACATAATACTTTAGCTGCATATATCTTGGGTCTAAAATTTTCCTAAGCTGTTTTAACCGAAAGATCCATGGACACCACTGTATTGGGTACTTTACAATACAATTGCTTTCTTGCACTGTATTACGTAATACAGTCGAATCCGGTTAATGGGAACACAACGGGACACGATCATTTTGGTCCTACTAACCGTCTGGTCCGATTAAACGAACATGCCCCATGTTACAAGACAAGACGTGCTATAATTTATGTAAAATATTAAATGTTTATTAAACCTTTATTGTATGATTTACACGTATAGTGAAAGTACAAACAAAACTAATGTTGCTTACTTTGTTCATTGAAAAATAAATTTGCAACCAAGTTTTTCGAAACGATCTACAACACAATGTATAGATACTCAGCAT
>JAUZST010045318.1:0-25855 GCA_034779995.1 Parotocinclus haroldoi
ATATGTATAATTCATACAGTGTTGAAAGTGTGCATCAATTGTTGGATTGTATAGTACTTACTTGCACATAGTTATATTGCAATTATTTTACTCTTTCTGAATTGCGTTCGAAAGGCACTTTCAGATTATTTCTGCACAAGATACAGTCCAGTGTTGATAAGTTTACCCTATCAATATTTCCACATATCACATTGTTTTCTTTTATCTTTTGTTGTATTTGCCGTAATGTTATGGCGTTATTTTCTCGGACCATGTTCACTATTTCAGTTTCCTGTTCAGGAGACAGAAGACCTCCCTGTCCACCATGTGCTGGTAATCTTTCAGTTCTGCAATACAAATAGTAAAATACTGTAAATACTGGGTAGGAATACAAAGTAGAAATACATTTCCCAAACACGCGAAACATACTTTATTTTCACAGTCCTATAGAACAGTCCACAGCCCATGCTGTACTACTGTATTTACTGGTACTGTACTGATATGAAGTACTGCAGTTTTCTAGTGAGAGTAGATATCTTACCTATTCTCATTTCGGAAAGTCCGGATGATGGATGCTACAGTGAACCTGCTCAAATTTGGCTGTACTCTTTGCCCAGCTTTCCTCATTGTTAGACCATGGTTAACCACATGGTCAACCAAAGTGGCTCGGATCCCATCAGAGATTACGGTCCTTGGCCTTCTTCGTCCTCGTCCTCCCTGTCCACCCCCTCTTACTCTTACTCCTCTAGCTCTGGCTCTACCTCTGTTTCCAATGTTGGCATCCATTTCTCCAAAACAGAGGAGCTCACCTGTTTCCCTTTTATGCTAAAGCTCTGATTTCTGATTGTTAACATGTGTGACATGTATTAGCTCATGTGATGAGTCAGTGTGCATTATAGGACATTTTGAATATCAGTGTATTCCTTGTGAAAACAAAAGCTTTCTTCATGAAAATTGTGTCAAATGCAAAAAAAAATGTGTGTAGTGTTCTGAAAAAAGTGTGTTTTAGAACTTTAATTTGAGAGTAAAGCAAGAATTGTGCTTGTAGTTTGGCAGAATTGGTTCAGGGGGTTGGTGCATGAATCACATGTTGTGGTCATTGTGTCTCAAGCACCAGTATTTGTGTGTAAACAATTGAGAAAAACTGTAAGTGTTTGAAAATGTTTGCAAGTTGTGTCTTACTATGTGAAAAGTGCTTAAGGTTCTGCTAAACGGGTGACAATTGCAGCATGTGGTTCAGGGCATCTAGCATTTGGTTCACACAACAGGTTTTAGTGTTTTAGCAGTTGAGAAAAACTGTAAGCCAGTATATATAGCCAGAGACCTGGCTGTTAAAGTTTCACTACGGATCTGTATGGATAGTTATAATGTATTTTTTGTGTATAAATAATTTTTATTTTTTTAACACGTTGACATTTTTGACAGATTTGTTTTGAATATGCATTTTCCTTTGAGGACAAAAACGATTATTTCTACAGTTTCATGATCTGATCATTGTGTTTTCCTTTTTTCGTTGTTGTGTGTAATGACCGTTTTGTGCTCTTTTGCATTTTGATTGACTCGAGGCCTGATCTGACAACATTCTTTGGTTTTGAGGACTGTTTGAACTGTTTTGAGGTAATAGTTTGGTTTTGCAGGAAGAGTCTGAGGTTTTGTGAATCTAGCTTGTGAACCGGGTTTTGTGTTTACAGTTTGGAGAAACGGATGCATGGTTTCAGGAAATATGTCATGACAACTGAGAAAAACTAGATAATTAGAGCTAAGACATGTGCCCCTTAATATTATGCAAATGTCCTAATATATTTATAACATGATGTATGTAGTCAAATACTTGATGGTGTGTGTGTGTGTGTGTGTGTGGGAGGGTGTGTGTGTGTGTGTGGGTGTGTGTGTGTGTGTGTATGTGTGTGTGTGGGTGTAATGTGTTACACAGTGTGGACCAGAAAGACAGAAAGATCTGATATTGTTGGCTTGTCCCTGAGGGAAAAAAACTGTTATTTTTGTTGCAGAAACTACAACTTTCTTTAGAAAAAACTAAATACTGTCCAAATACTTGCTTGAGGTTATTGAGGTTAAGGTTGTGGTTAGAGATATGGGTAGTTGTAGAATTAATTACCTGTCATTATGTCAAAGGGAAGGTGCAAAGTTGAGAAGGTTTGATACTGAAACAGGGGTTTTTGTGTGTGTGTGTGTGTGTGTGTGTGTGTGTGTGTGTGTGTGTGTGTGTGTGTGTGTGTGTGTGTGTGTGTGTGAGATGAGAGATCAATTTGAATCTTGCCTGTAATGGCCTCTCATCTTCTGCACAGTTTTAAATGTGAATGTCACAATGAGTGTGTGACATTTAATGATTACTGAAGTGCTGGTATTAGATGAATTAAACAGAAACATTTCTTGCCATTACCTGATTAATTTGTGCACGTGAACCTACAGACATCTTGCACATTGTCACACCATGGACCTTTGAATTTTCCCTCACTTCTGTAACCTGTCTACAATAATAATGAAAAAGAACAAGGTACAGGAGTGGGTGACAGGAAAATTTTAGATCATGAATGATTAAAAGATCTCCATGATCTGCCTTAGAGACATGAGAACCGTCAAACTGGCACAACATCCCCAAGTGTTCCAATAATCGTATGTGCTACTCCAGCATTTATTTTCCCTGGCGCACCAGTAATCCAAACCATAATAGCCTAGAGAGGGTTGGTTCTTGTACCGGCATGAGTTGGAGATAGAAAATGCTCATCAATAGCTTTTTTTTTTACCAACAGGAACTGCACAAAGATTCTGTTCAAAATATACAGAGACCAGAATCTTAATAAGCCTGTTCAACCACCTTAGAGACCTATTGTGTGGACCAAGGATTGCTAATGAATACCAAGAAAATGGTCAAATACCAGGGTGTATACAGTTTTATCAGAGGTGGGAACAAGTCAGTAAGTTGTAAGTAACAAGTCACAAGTATTGACACTCCGGTCAGTTCAGTCCCAAGTTAAGACAGACAAGTCCCATGTCAGTATAAGAGCATCCCCACACAACTCCTGAGTCAAAATGGCTAAGTCTCAAATCAAGTCGCAGGTCTTAAACTTCAAGTCTTAGTCAAGTCACCAAATGCCATTTATAAATTTAACACCAAAAAGTTGCTTATGATTGACAGATTATTGATTGATTGCTTATTCATTATTGATTAATCATTGATTTGTTCATAGTGTTTTCTAAAAACAAGTGGCCAGAAAAAAATCAACCCTATAATATTATGTTGGGAGAAAGCTAGCTCTGAGAATTAGCTAATTACTGTGTACACTATACACTGTACCTCAAATATTATCTAGTTTGTGTGTTGCATCTCCTCTGGTGATCTTAACCCCAAATGTTTTGCATGTTCTTTTTTATTGACTAAACCATAGTCTTTACAATTGAAAATAACTATTTTTGGCAGCATGTGTCTGCCCCGTTTCCTGCAACACACTGCAAGATTTCCCTTGTTACTAGGTTACATATAAATGTAGTTGAGCAGCTCAAATATCTGGTGTTACAGTGATACAGCACCATGCAAGCAATGAGTTTGTGAAGGTTCTTGAGTCGTTTTGAGCCTTAAAGACCAAGTCCGATTCCGAGTCCAAATCACTGACAGTGAATCAAGTCACAAGTATTTTTTGATTTTGTGGAGTTTGGTTGCGATTAATCAAATTTGTGTTTCATTCACACTCGAGTTTGTTTTAAAGTCTATTTTGTTGCTTATTTTATTGCTAACTTAAATGTTATTATAGATTTATATTATTTACTTAATTTTACTATGACTTTAATATACTTTTAAGTATTTACTTAATTAACATCTAGGCCACCCATGGAGGATGGGTCCCATTTTGAGTCTTGGTCCACTCAAGCGTTCTTCCTTCTACTTTCAGGGAGTTTTTCCTTCCCACTGTCAATTTGGGATTGGCCCTTTAAGATAATATAAGATTTCTGCTTTTGAGATGCTCTGTTGTAAAAACCGCTATATAAATAAATTTGACTTGACCTGACTTGACTATACTGCTCACAAACATTAGACGATACTTCAAAATGTAAAGGTTTTGGCAGCCTTTACAAAAACTCCACGATGCAGCATGTGACCTGTCCTGTAACTTTGGACTCAACCTGTATTGTTATTTTTATTTAATTTTTTTTAATATATAGTTAATTTTAAGTTTATTTTCAAGGTTCTAAGTCATTTAGTTTTTTTCTGTTATTTCACGCTACCGTGCTGCTAGATTTTTAATCACTTACTCCAATTAGCTTAGAACCAGCATACAAAAGCCTAAAAAGTAATATAATTTTTTTCCACATTTCCAACCAGGATGCACTTAGGTAGTAAGCCAGCTGGCAGCAAAGCGTCTTCACCTCACAACTCACAGGAGTCTGCAGCCAGAGCTCGTTGGAGTCCTTCAAAATTCACTTTCACCTTCAACGTGCATCATCAGTATGTGGTTTCAGACTGAGAAATTGTGCTCTAGGGACTAATCCATTACAACTGTAAGAAGCAAGTGGACATGCTCAGAACAAAAGTGTCTATTTGTACATGTTTACTTTTGACTGTATTGATCCTTTACAGCAGGAATCAGTGTTTATCTAGAGGGCAAATCAGTGTTGACACCATGAATCGTGGACCTGCATGGACTTATAACATCAGTCTTTAAGGCAGGTGATCAGTCTTGAAGCAGATGTGTATCGTGGCACTTGTGCACTCTGGAGAACTGCTCAGTCCCTTTGCTATGTTAGAACACATCACATTCAGAGTGTTGAAGGACGATGAGTGTGCAGTTCTAGATTGGGACACCATTTATTTCTGACGTAGTACATGTTTTTGGTACTGCTTCTGTAAAAAAAAGTTTTTCCACAACTGTAACATACTGTGAGCTCTGGTTTTGATTCAAATATTTCAAAGGTACAGTAAATTCATCTTTATGTTTTGTCTTTTAATTGGCTGGTTAAGGTGTAGTTTAATATCCTGGGACAATCAAAGGTGTGATACATATCTTCTGCCACAGCATCTGCAACCCTTCATTGTGCTGGCAAAGTAAAAATATACAAATGTATACAATTAGTGTTGCTTAAAAATTGCAGCCATTGCTTGATCTGTTTCTGAACATTGCTTGTAGCATTGCCTTGCCGGTGAAAAGTCAAAGCCATGTCTATGTGAACAGACACTGCTGCATACACTGTACAAGTTCATATCACACAGTATTTGATGTTAGTATCTAGGAAATACATGATTTCAGCATAGAGGGTGATATTCAAGTCTAGTTTTGGTATAGTGTAGCCCCAGTGAAAAAGAAGCCACACTAGGTACATTGCTTGGACAATAGTCCAAGAGAATGAGGAATTACACTTTTCCTAGGTTGTACTGAGGAAGCTCAGGTAATGGGAACATGTTACACATAAAATTGTCTCAAATATGTACACCAATCACTAACAGTTAAATAAATTGCTAACCATGTACAGACAAAATGACCTGGCAAATAACAGAAAAAATGCAACTTACCAAACCTACAGTGGGTGCTGGGAGACCCCTAGGAACACCACACCTACCTTATCATACCATAAGAGGAAAGCATTTATTGATATTTTAGAATGACCATTTAGTTAGTTTGTTTGATCTTCATAGTTTACTGAAAAAGTAAACAATTATTTGATTAGCGTTCATATCAGTGTCGTATTTTAATAGCTAAAAGTTAATATTGTAACTGAGAGACTGCTGGTGCAGAAATCCGGTGCTGTGACACCGACAAGGTTACAAGGAGAATGAGTTAGAAGTGGTATACAAAATAAACATTCTCTACTGAATGCAAACGACTGTGATTCAGGTAAGCAGGAACTCCCAGTGATTGGTCATCAACTCATTGGCAGGCAGAGTTTGTGACATCAGTGGTAGTTTTCTATTCAGATAGTTACCTACAATATAGAAAATGGACCAGAATGGAACATTCTTTAAAGCTATTTACATTCATTTAAAGTCGACCAAGATTAAAGTGATCATGCACCAGACCAGATAACAGCCAACAGTGCAACAGCCACAACAGCAGCCTTTTATCTGCAACTCCTTCCAACAAACTGCATTACTAATGTCAGAAGGATCCATAAAACACCAAGCCAGCCCAATTATAATGCTCTTGTAAACAGAAGCACTTGTCGTTTTTAATCAACACTCAGCGGTGCATTTAACACTAGCAATCCCATTGGAAGTGACTGAAGACCATTTTCTGAACCATTCTTCTATATCCATTGCTATTAGTCTATCTGAATAACAAGAGAAAATGACTGCAAAACCACATTGCATTGTTTGTTACAATATTAATTAATTACTGAGCAAATTTTAGATTTAAGGGATGTAGATTACCTGAATTATCTGAATTACCTGATTACCTGTAGATTTACAGGTATATACATGCATAACTTCTCAACATGGGGTTGGATGAATGCTGCCCCAGTGTGAATGTTGCCTTAGCGATGGCCCTGCTTGTTCCATGGACCATTTATTGTGTCACTAACAAGTAGAATGAGAGTATGCCATGAACATACAGTTCTGTGCAAAAGTCTTGGGCCACCATTAGATTTGTTATAAATATTGCAATATTAATTGTAATTTGTGATCAATATTAACTGATAAATAAAATACTGAGTAAAATAATGTCTGAGACACAGTCACTATAGATCTTAAAGTCTCAGCATAAAAGTCTTTGGTGGCATATTGTCTCCAGCCAACCGGAAAAAGGAGGGAATTACTGCTCTCTGGCATGGCTCAGGCATGATGGGGCTGGAGCTGATGACCGAGACAGAAAGGTCCTATTTATTGTGGATTGGCACACTGCATAGGGTTGTTCCTGCCTTTCGCTTTGTGTCGCCGTCTAGGCACCAGCTTTTCCATGAGCCTGTCTAGGATTAAGCGGATAAGACAATTAATTAAAGAATATTGTCTATTAACTTTGTCTGACTGTTGCCCTTGCAGCTATGATGCAGAATAGAGACGTATTCTTTATAGCATTAAACATTCAAGTTCTGTCAGTGTGAAGATTAAAGCTGAGACTGAGAACTGAATACCTTATGGTGTAGCTGTCGGATGCAGTAGCATTGTTAGAAAAGTTTTAAGCAGTTTTTTTCCAGTCCTCAACGACTGTATACATTCTCTTTACCCAACAGGTGATGGACAGGTGGACTTTGACGAGTTCATGACTATACTCGGACCTAAGCTTCTCTCATCTGACACTAGAGAAGGCTTCCTGGGCAGCACTATAGACAGCATCTTCTGGCAGGTATGGACAATGTGTTCTCTCTTTATATCTTCTCCTTCTTCTGTGTACTTTGATGCTGAAAATTTTAACTGCCTCTGTTTCATCATTCATTCAGTCATTTTCATACATGCTTAATCCAGTTCAGGGTGACAGAGAGTCAGGGTTTAACTGGAAGCACAGGGCCCACTGGTGAAAACCAGTGTAGTTGAATAAAAACCCACACAGACATGGGGACAACATGTAAACCCCACTGGCGTAGTCTGGGTCGAGGATCTGTGAGGCGACTCATGTCTAAACACCCCTCCAACATGCCATTCTCCTCTGTCTAAATATTTACTATATACAGGTTCACAATCAACATCAATTTGCTTCATTTTCCTAAGAATTATAATAGGAAATACAAACAAATGTCTTAGATACAAAAAAAATAACACAAGCGACTAATACAAGTTTTATATAAGAAACAAAGACAGGAATTATTGTATTGTACAGTATAGTAAAGTACTAAATGTTTTCACATTGTGTGCAAAATCTAAATGACTAATGACTTTTTATGACTTTTTAACTAGTGACTGAATCGGTTAGTGTGTTTTTATCCATCATTGAACCTACAGACGTGACCTCTATGTCTGCCAGTTCAAATACAAGTACTTCAGTTTTTACAATTCCAACTTTACAATGGGAAACTCGATAACACCCAGCTGAAACCATACTCTGAATTTTGAACTTTGATACTACTCTGGGCAAGCAATATGCCGTTTTAAATGAGAAAACCAGAAGTGTGTGAGGTAGGAGTGATGTGGTGGGAGTGATAAGCACTGTATAATGGAGTGAGGAAAAGCCATGGTCGAGCCAATAACCATTTGTTTTTTATTTTCAATACATGATTTGGTAAATTCCATGATACATTCAACTCCGTATTATAAAAGAAGCTTTGTGTTTCAATAATTTAGCAACAACTGTAGGTTAATGAAAGTGTTACTGAAAGGTAGGCTCCACTGTCATATACACAGTTTACACTGTATTTAAACTCGTTGGTTTACAATACATTCAACTTGTGAATTTCTCAGAATGAACCTGTAAAGGAGATATAGAGTTAAAGTCCTTAATATAACATCCTTTAGTTAGCTATATTGAAATAGGTGTGACACCTGTACCTGTAAATGTCAGCAAAAGCAGTGCTGACTCCAAGCCTTTCAGCTCCAATTAGGCAGAACGACCTCTCTTAAGTGTCACACTCAGTGAAAGTGGCATTACCTCTTTGCAGCAAGTGTCTTTGAAGTAAGGTACCCGGCATGGCTTTTGGTGTGAAATCATAACATGATTGTTCGCACTTGCGTTTAATTTACTGAGTATTCAAATAAGAATAGCATAAAGATTTCACATCCTCATTAATTCTCCCACATGATATAAATGCTGCATTAACCTCTGCATCTGTCAGTTCGAGTGATAGAGGTTAAGATTGCAGAGTATTCAATCATTTTTATCTTGTTATACTGCACCACGTTAAACAGCTCTATATCATGTTATACATCGGATCGTTTGTTTTGTCATTTGATTGCGTCTCATGCTACTGCTCGTCATGTATTGAAAGATACATTTGACAAAGTGAGATATGTCATGTGCCTGGTGTTTTTTATTTGAGAATGTTTATACATTCGGGGCACGTGGAAGAGATTACTCCTCCTTCAAAGCCTGTTTTCCACGGATTATTGCACACTCTTCCACCCCGTACCTGCTCCTAGCATCCTCCTCCCTCAGATCCAGTCTTTAAAGTTAGGAATGCACCAGCTAGACAGACAGAAATCCTGTGTGGCTTCCACTGGTTTGAGCAGTGCATGTTAAGTGAATGCTCTGTAGGTTATTGACTGTGTTTGAGGCTGGATTTGGATATCAAGGTACCTAGAGGGTGTTTTAAAGGCAGGGGCTTAGGCAGTATTGCCTGGCATGCTTAATGCTTTAGTGCAAAATCAATAATGGATAATAGAACATACTAAAGACTCTGTTTACTCATGCCAGCAGTTGTGTACCACCATTCATGTTTGTGTGGCTGTACAGCAAGGTCACAGATGCCTGTGTGTCTAAAGAGTGATTTAGAAGCTCACAATGACTCATGGATGGAAATGTAATTCAAGTCATATTGTCACACCTTCTTAGCAGGATACCAATGACCCAGCAGATACACAAACAGCCCGTCTCATTGTGCCCCAAATGAGTTTAATAACACTGTAGTGAAAGAAGTTATTGGGGTTATGATGGAGGAAATATGATGTGATTAAAACTCGGCGTATTTTGAATCATGAACAATGACATCCATGCCTTTGTCCCTGATTTTGTAGGTTATTTCTCAATTATATTTTAATTACATAATAAAAGAGAAACTGATTACGTCTTTTACGTTAGATTTAGATATACTTAACCGTTTTTATTACAGACACTACTGTGTAATGGGATTACATGTATCACACTGCCTTGTGCTTTGTTTAGATCAAATCAATAGCATTCCGTGACCATGATCTTTCCAAGAGCCTTCTTTTACTAATTTAGCTAAACCTCTGCATTCTGGCAGTTCTGCGTTCAACCAAAAATGGTGTAAAATCTCTCACAGGTCACTAATTTGGTGAAAAGCTAAAGGTAACTGACTATATTGTAAACTAGATCAACAAAAAATAGCAAACATGGAAATGTATTCTGTCCGATTTGTGCAAGACGTAAAACTAATAATCGCAATTAAATTTCACAAGATAACTACCAGATTGGAAAGGAAGCCATACTGTCAGATATTTTACATGAGTCTGTAGCAACTTAGCTTGCTTCTATTACTGTATGCTCTGTAGTTCAACCATGCTCACAATACTTTTATTTAGACACTGTGGGTTTCTAAGCTTCTTATTCCAAAATATCAATGCAAAGTAATTAGTTTACAAGCACTTACTAATTTTAAATATTCTCTTCCTTAACTAGTTTGTTAATTTTTCATACTTATTGCACTTTACTGTGGATTGTTTTACAGCAGCGGTGTGTTAAAGCAGATACATTTGCACTTGCACTTTAGCGTGTGGCCTAGTTGGTAAACATACCTGTAAAGATTTAAGATCCAAACAAGAGCATCTAGACATGTTGGATTTTACAAAATGATGTTGTGGTAAACTACTATTTGTTCATTACAGACCTTATAGGGTCTGTGTTTAAATACCCAAATGTGACAGCTGGATACGTGAAGATTAAAATGATGAACACATGGCTTGTCATGCCTCACATCCAGATATGATTGGCTGTGTCTGAATCATGAGGAATGTCAGAGGATCATCATTGGTGCTACAACAGTGATCCCCATCCTACCCTGTAATGGTCTGGGTCCAGGTCATGTGCACATCTGTGCCCTGTGTTCATGTTCCTAAATGTTGTGTTGCTCTTAATTGTACATTTTTAATAGAGTAAAATTACACCAATTGACAAAACAATAAAACAACCAGATAGAAATGCGTCGTAGGCAGATATGTAAAGGGTTACAGATGTGATAATTAGACAATTGGTCTTTTTTCAGAAAAGGGGATAAAATTGCTCTATAAAAAGGATATGTTGCAATCTAGCAGACACATGCCTGGGAAAGCCTAGCTATGCTTGGGTGAGCATTATCCTGCTGAAAAAGTGACAACTGGAAGCCCTGCCATGAAAAGCAACACACGTGGCTGCAGGATGCCCTGCACTTATTTCTGAATTTTTAGTGCCCATCATTTCACAACTAGGAATAACTGTCATATGCAATAGCTCCCCATGTCATCAGACCAGCAACTGGGGCAGTGTGTGACTCCACATCAAGCACAAACCGGAAAGCTTCCATACTCTAACCCAAGACTGTCCCAGTCCACAGCAGTCCAGGTTTCTTATTCACAACACCACTGCAAACAAAGGTGATGATAGCAGAGGAAGCACTTTCGTGCCGTCTTGTGGCAAGACTCAGTGTCTAATCAGAAAACACCTGTAATCATTTACATATTTCCCTGCTGTGTAACTGCATGTCGAGTTTTGTAACAATCTGTCTTTTCTATCTGGGTGCTTTCTGTGTCAGAGAAGGTGAGACCTATGCCGTGTCATGTTCAGTTTACTGCCATGATAACCCAGGATACCCAGTGTGCTTTCTATAAAATGAATTGTGATACACAATTCATCAATACTTTGAAGAATGGAGTTTAATTTCATTTACACATTTGAGCCACATTTCCACAATAATTCATTTTAGTTTTGTTGCTCCTTATTAAAACATAACACCTTGTCTATACATATTTTCTATTTGTATTAAAACCTTCATTTCCTGAGGAGTGTCGTATGGGAATCTGGGAACGATCTCAGAATTCACATTGAATAGAAAAGCATGCAGGGTCACGCTATAATGCCACGCTGCTGCTATATTCCACATGTCTGTGTGAAAGATACAGTATGTGTGTCTGTCTGGAGACCTAAGTAACGTCCAGGGGCTGAATTTATAAAACTTTTCACGGATTCAGGAGTAAAAGTATGCATATGAACCGTTTATAAATTAGGTCCCAGGTCTCTGTTATACTTATGAGGACCATATATCCAGAAAGATAGGAACATGAGATATTTTTAACTTTTTGAGACCTTCTTTTTACTGATTTTGAGGTTAAAGGTAGAAAGATCAGACATTTTTTGTGATGTGTGGGTGTTTGAGATGGGTAAAGAAAGCACGACCCACAGATACTGCATTCACACAGCATCCACAAATTCATGGAACACCTCTGCTCACAGAGTCTGTGTGCATTCAAGTTTTAAGTCCTGGCCCTGTTTGTTCCCACGCAGCACTGAGTTTGTTTGTACTGGCTTTTACCTGCACTGTTCTTCTCCCACTCATTGATGCTAACGTTAGCTTACTTAAACTAATGTTGTTTGTTTCTTTCTTTTAATCCTATTTTTGTATAAATACATAATAATTGTATATTATATTGATAATTATTAATTTGACAAAATACACCAATATAAGTCAATATAAATTATTGTATTGATAAAATAAAAATAGAATATCATTAAGCATAAGTATGGAACATAATTCATATAATTAACATAAAAGAGCACAGGAGTTTGCAGATTTTTTTTGTTATAAATGTAGGCATTTCGGCTGTGTGCGCGTATGTGCATGTGTGTGTGTGTGTGTGTGTGTACAGTATATTGCATTAGTGTACCATTAGATTACACTAAATGTATTTTAGTATGAGCTTCAGACAGTGACAATTCATTTAAAAATCCTGCCACGTTTAATGATTACTGATAAACTGCTTTACTGCTTTAATATAGAGTGCTTAGGGAAAATTATATTACCCTGTCAAAGTCCTTATCTTTTGTCACATTAAAATGTAAATACATTTAATCTAGCTTTTCGAACCCATTTGCACTTTAATGCCCTTAACATCAAAGTGGAAATATTATCAATTCTGATCAATTACTCAAATGTAATCAGTAAAACTAATTAATTTAATTAAGTAATCTGCCTCGTTAGAGTAATACTTTCATAAACTTTCTCAGACACCACTTTCCAAATCACACATCAGGCTCATCGGCCCCTATCTGACATAGGTGGTAGTAGAATTTACCATGGTTGGCAAGGCTTCCCAAGTAAGGAGAAGGATACAAACAGATTTCATATCCTAAGAAGAGCTTAGCATGGATGGTACATAGCTCCAGAGATCCCTGGTTCAATCCTGAGACTATGCCTGTGTGGGGATTGCATGCTCCTATGTATTCCCATAGTCCAAAGACTTTAATTTGTCTCTGTAAATTTCCCCAGTGTATGTTTGAAAAGTGTCAATATAACCTTCCATCTGTCATGAATAGCTATTGATGCTCATATGAGACCCAATAAATAACAAATGAACAATAATTCACAAATAGGTATGACATCTTGATCTTCTATGTTTGGAAATGGATCTTTGAACGCAACAAAGTTTAGTACTTACTGCTAAGCCACTGAAATAATGTGGGAATGTGGAATAAACACTGAATGTGGGGAGTCTTCACATTGTAAACATCAAGAACAGAATAACAGAGGATGCCGAGCATTAAAAGGACTACAATCTGTAATTGTAGAACTACAAAGGGCACATATAAGGTAAGTGGAGCTTATATACTCACATGGACAGTGAGTATATAAATGTTATGTTTTAATGTTATGGCTGATCGGCATTTCTCCCTATCAAGATTTCCACAGCTACTGTGTAAAGCAACATTGGCAGTTTGACGCTCAGGATCATATAGTTTTGTTGCTCAATGAGAGACAATAAAGCAGCATTTCAGGCTCACAATTTGCAATATCTATAAATGACCAGTGGAATGACCAGGCTTTTTTTGGTGCATATCCAAGGTATTACAGTGTGAACCAGACTAGATGATTCAGCGTTAAATATTTATTCGTCTCAGCGGGGAAGCTGAAAGGTGCTCTTGCAACAAATGATAGCGCCATTACTTGAAATTTACTTGCAATGGCCTATGTAATCTTCTGTCAGAAGAGCGAAAGCAATGTCTGATATATCCTGTTCAAAAACACATTAAGCCAAACATGCGTTTAAACATTTATCTGTCTCCCTATCAAGCATCTGACAACAGCAGTGCATTGCATCATGGTGGGGTCGACACAACATTATTCAATAACCTCTAGGTCAAATCATTATCTTGCTTAAAAGCCCGTGGTTCTCAAAGTGGGCGCCACAACAACCCCCCACCCCACCCCCAGGTTTTGTATAGAGCTGTAGTGGGAGGCGGGAGGGGGTTGGTGTGGGGGGTACTGCAAGGCAAATGAATGAATTCCACCAAAAGGTGGTTTGTCGCTTTATTTTGTTTTGATGAATAAAAAGTTGCGGTTTTGAATTACATTAATTTTAGGCTTAGTCAAAACATAAACTCTACTCTCTTAGTTTTTCAGATGAGTCAGGCTTCACATGATTATCTAACAGGATTGTCTTACCCCGAGAGGGTTGGTTGGGCTCATTTCATTCAGTTTGAAGCTGCAAGTATAATCTATAAAGGAGAAGCACTGGATATACGAGGTGTAAATAAGATACTTGTGTATGAGAGAGTGAATAAACCAGTTTGCTTAAATATGATAGTTCAGGTCGGGTGCTAATTGAAATGCAGAGGTAGTTTTCATGTTTGCACTCCTGTGTTGCAAAGATATGTTTGATCCTGAAAACCTCCCAGCTTCGGTGGAACATGAATGTACTCACCAGGGGGCTGTTTCAAAAAGTTCCTAATAAGCTCGTCTACAGAAGAACAAAGAGTGTGTTTAAAACAAACTGGCATTAGCATGCTTGAGGTTGATTCTGAGAAAAGTACTGAAATTCTTCTCATGGAAACTTAAAAGTTGAAATGTATTGCCTTAAGTAGAGGTTACACTGAAACAGTAAAACTAACCAACTAACATATCAGTATGGGTCATTTTGTTTTGCTCGTTTTATTTTACTCATATCTTGCTGTGAGGGGTAAAACAAGAAATTAATTAATGACAGAACTCTCCGTATGAGCGTTTTATTACAAATAAGGCACATTAATAAAAGTGTGTAGCTTTAAACTGCCCTTCTGCTCCCCAGTTTAGCTGGTTTCTAGAAAAGGTTCGTTTCTAGAAAACTAGAAAAATGTTGCCTAATCCAACGAGTCTCGATCTTGAAATTCAGAAAGTAGCGGTTCAGACTGGTCGTGTAATGTCACAGGGGGTATTTTTGGCACACTTTGGGCCCCTTGTGTTTACATGCCACAGCCTTCCGGAGCATTATTGCTGTCCATGTCTATCCTTTTATAACCACAGTGTACCATCTACTGATGGCTTCTTCCAGCAGGATAATGTGCCATGTCAAAAAGCTCTAATTCTCAAACTGTTTTTTTGAACATGACAGTGTATTCGGTGTACTCAAAATGTCTCCACATTCACCGCTCTCAATCCAAAAGAACACCTATTGTGTTAAATATAAATTAAATATGAGAGGTTTTTTTTATTGAATTTCTGAGTATTTACTGATACTTAACCCTGATTCACTGATTGAGCTGTTGTGACTATTTGTGTCCTATCTTTATGTAAATGATCGTTGTGTCATCGGTCAACACCAGACACATTCAAACCATAAAATGCATCTGTAAATCAGAAATAAAGTAAAGTAAAGCTAATCCTGATGAAACACCTACACACATCACCCTGATTAAATTCTCACTATCTAAGTGGATTATCCCTAATTTTATTGCTGTAGGATGTGAGTGTTGTTTGCTGTATTATAATTTGTATGCAGAGTTTGATTCCTCAACTCATGCCCAAGAGTCTATGGGTACTTTGCTAATTGCATACCCCTCATATATCTTACACAAGACAAAGAGAAAATTGGTATAGAGTTTGCTTCTACTTTCAGACCCTTCATTAACATGAGACTCTACAGCAGGTTTTTGATGAATCACAGTGTGACAGTCTGTTGTGTCTTAAAAGCCTTGTTATTTATAGCTGTTTATGTAGCTTGGTTATATAGTACAGTTTAAATGAATGAGGTGTTGAAAGCATTTTTGCAACAAGTCAAGTCAGATTTATTTATATAGCGCTTTGTACAATGGAGTATTGTCTCAAACTAGCTTTAAAATATTGTAATATCTTATAAGGCCAACCCCAAATTGAGCAAGCCTAGGGTAAAAGTGCCAAGGGAAAACTCCCTAAATGTTGTAAAGAAGAAACCTTGGGAAGACCAAGAATCAAAATGGGATCCAACCATCATGGGTGGCTAAGATGTTCATTGTAAGAATTAAGTTTGTAGTAATAGCATTACAAAGGAAACAATAACAGATAAATAAAATATTTAATATAATAGCATAACAGATAAAAGTGTAGAGCTTTATATGTTAAAAGAAGTCATTTGTAATCAATGTGGAATTTTACTGGTGTAGAGACAACACAACAGGACCGATATGACCAAATTTTATAGCTCTAGTTAGCACTCGAGCTGCTGAATACTGCACTATTTGAAGTTTATTTATAGATTTACTAGAGCACCCAGCAAGCAAATCGCTACACTAATCCAACCTCAAGATTATAAATGCATGAACCAGTTTCTCTGCATCTTGAAAGGAAATATTCTAAATTAAAGGATTTAAGTTTATCTATATTATATAACTGAAAGAAAGTATTCTGAGTAATATTGCTAATGTTTTTACGAATAATTGAGGCTAGAGATAGCATGTACAGGGAGAATAATAGTGGGCCAAGCACAGACCCCTGTGGGACACCATACTTCACTTTTGAAAGATTAGAGTGTTGATTACTTACATAAACAAATTGCTGCTGGTCGATCAGATAGTATTTTAATGGGTGCAGGTCTATAGTGTTTTCTAGCCTAGTCAGCAAGATATCATGATCTATAGTGTCAAATCCTACACTTAAATCTAATAGAACAAGAAAAGGAACATGTCCATTATCTGATGATGTTAATAAATCATTAATTACCCTAATTTTTTACCCTAATGTTGTAGTGATGGGGCCTGAATCCTGACTGAAATATTTCATAAATACTGTTACTTTGGAGGTAACTACAGAGCTGAAAGGTAGATTTGAGATTGGCAGCTTGGCAGCACAAACAGCTATTTTGAATTGGCACATTTAAAGAATTCTGGCACATACCAAAAGGTAAGGGATGAATTTAAAATAATAAGTGGCTTTATAATACAATCTAAACACGTGCTTTTGGTCAAGTAGCGTTTTTAAAGTGTACCAGAATGAGTGATTGCGTGGGCAAATTGCCCTTTGTCCATTATTGGTTCATGCCTTGCACCCTGTGCTGTTGGTTAGGTCCCAGAACCCTGAAACCCTGAACTGAATAGTGGGTAGGAAAATGAATAAATGAATATTGGCATATATCAAACCTTACTCTGGGGATTATGAATATACAAGGCAATGCAATCAAAAATGAAGCAATTGTTATATACAATAAGCAATTATTAAAATTCAGCTCAGCTTAGTTATTTTTTGCCTCTGGGTCCTCTTTCACCTCCTTCATCATTGCCTGCAGTGCTGTTGATATGATGTCTTTGCATGACTCCCACTCCTATAAGTAGCAGTACAAAATTTCCTCCATATGTAGATCTTGATTTTGATAGACGTATATCCACTCAGGTTTTTACAAACACTTCTGTAGCTTTGTCCAGCTCTATGGTCATCAAAAGTTCTTATTGCCACAAAATGTCTTACAAAATTTGTTTGCGAATGGCATCATTTTTTGAAAGATCCTTTGATCTAAAAAATGCAAATGGTGCAAATTTGCAGTGGAGCCTCAGACCTCATCAGAGAAGAATATCTGTTTTTTGCTGAGCACAGAGATTCACCTACTTTTTCCACTCTACTCTGAACTGGATTTTTTTTGTTTCCCCAACTGCCTAATCCTGCTTTTTCTTGTCAAAATTGCAGTGTTCTGGTTCTTATCCACATTGGATACAGTGCACTGATGTAAAATTGCCCTGGATGGGACACCAGTCTATTGCAACCCTGAATAATGGTCACTGGGGGTAATCCCTCTGACCAGCATCACCTACCTGAGACTCCCATGAGACCAACCATGCCTGCACGAGATGTGACAGCAACATGTTTCTACACTATTGCGGCACCAGAGCACCTTGGTGAAACTCATTTAAGGTGCAATTAATTTGTCTAGTCAAAATGTGACACACATTAAGAAGCTTTTTTTCAATAAGAATTGAATTAATCCATTTCAAATCCAAAAAAGGCATTACATGCTTTAATGAATTTGTATTGTACAGGTGCTTCCTGATCATAGTGGAGACCATTAAGTTTAAAGCATTAACCTACATTAACCTACAGTTGACAAGATTGAAGTGAAAACAAGTGAAAAGCAAAACACTTAATCTATTGGTGAACTCAGCACCCACACCCTATTATTCTCTGAAATGTAGACAGATAGATAGATGGATAGATAGATAGATAGACAGACAGACAGACAGACAGAGATAGATAGATAGATAGATAGATAGATAGATAGATAGATAGATAGATAGATAGATAGATAGATAGATAGATAGTACAGGTGTCTTAAATCTTAAATATTTGTTTGCCTATTCTTTAATACCACCTTAACATCAATATGTCATGATGGTCTGGGTCATGGGTTGGTGAGCACCATCATCATGCATAGCTCCCTTCTGAATCTTTACTCCAGGCTGAGCCCTCCCTATAAATAATCCTCTTCCTATGCACTCCCTCATTTGGCCTTTTCTGTCCCCTGATTATTCTTGCCTACTGTTTGTTTTCCTGCTCCTGTCCTGGTTAGAGTTGTTCTTGTTTTTTTCCATTTCTTACAGGTTTCTGTGTCTAATTAGCATTCCTTTTTATTGAAGCTTTGTGTGTATTAGCATTGTGCATCGTTGTTAGAATTGCCTATGTGTTTAGCATTGTTACCATTGTTAGTTTGTATGTTTGTCTTCTGTAACACTCTGTGTATTGGTTGTGTTAGAGCTCCCTTTTGTATCTGCATATTACCTGTTTGCATCATTATTGCCCGTGGGTTCCTCATTTGTTTTGTGATCTTTGTCTTGTTTAAATTAACTCCTTATCCTATCCATTTTCTTATAGCACTGTTCGTTGGCCTTTTTGCTCATCACCTTGTGTCATCATGTTTGATGCTAATGAAACTTGCATGCTTGCACCTATGTCTATTAACTTCATTATAGTTGGTATTAGTAAGTCTGAAGCCTATCCAAGAGAAGGTTGGATGCATTGTGGGAATTACACTCAAAAACTGACAGTTACTGCATCATTTATTTCTACTTACCAGCTGAATGCATGTTTTAAGAAAGTACAACCCCCCTGAGAATATGACCGAATATTCAGAATCAAAGCTAAGACCTTTGAAGCCCCTTTACTATCAGCAGCTCCTCTATGTGACCCAGAACTGCATATGTTTCAGTGAAATATATGTGTAACACATATTTCAGCATCAAGCCCATTGTTTCTGTGACTTAAGTGAACATGATTTATGACTCAACCTACTTCATGGCTTACTGGGATTAGGTGTAATTTATCATCTTTTTAAAGCTTTAGTTCTCTAACCTTCCTAGTAATTATATGCATTTCCACATTAGTGTGGTTTTACGGAATGGAACCAATGTGTTTTCACGTCAGACAAATTATGCATGAGAAGTAATCATTCACATTCTGATTTATTTAAGCACCATTGTTATGTGTCCGGCCATATCAAATTCAAATAGACATAGATACTCACCCATAAATGTGCATGCACACACAGACATGTACACCATCCATTTGGGTCAAGAAGGCGTATTGGATTAAGGACGCAAAGTACAAAAGCTTCCTAGAACTCCCACTATCTCATTTCTGTATGCTCTGTAGCAATCTTTAAAAAAAAACAACAACACAAAGTACTCCCATACATTACTTACAAACATAAACACACAATTAGTATTAAGTGCTGTTTTAAACATAATTTCATAATTTATTTCATAATGTATTTCCATAATGTCATAACTAAAGTAGAAATGAATTCATATTTCACATTTTGTCACTAACTCCCACATTGTAAAGATATGTGTGCCTCTGAAGTGCCCCTAATGTGCGAATGTGGGTATGAGCGTGTGTGGCCTACGATGGATTGGTGCCATGTCCAGGGTTGTTCCTGCCTTGGGCCCTATGCTTTGCCTGAAGTGCAACTACATATATTACATTTTAAATTTGTATTGCTTTTTAAAAGCAATGTTTCATTTTGAATGGCACCAGAAAAGGTTCCAGCTTCATCTCCCTGGCCAATACATATAAGTGGTTTGCCACTGAATATAATTTTCCTTCAGTTATATTCCATTATATCGTCTCTTCAGTTCACATAAACCTTGTTTTCTTGTGTTTAGTGTTAGAGTTAAGTTAAGTATATATATATACTTTTGTTCAGGTGGTTCCTACAGTTCTGTCACAAAGTTTGCCAAATATTTAATTAATTAATTTATTAATTAAATTAGTGTAAAGGGTACATTTTGTTTTGTGGTGCATACATTTTTTTTCACAGCATATCTGTTAGAATATTCATTGACATTTAATGTCTACATTGGTCTATTTGTATATAGTTATTTCCTTTTATAACACTTTAGAACACAGCTGACGGGCAACAAGCACCGTCTTCTACCCCTCTGTGTCTATTTCCATTTCTATTGGATTCCCTGCATGAATTTGTTTTTATAACCCTTTCCGTCATTTCAATCAGATAACTCTCTTGATGGGGTCATGTTTTCTTTTAGTAATCTAAGTTCACCCATTTGCTAAGATCTCTAAACCCTCCACTTTAACGGCAAACTAATTTGCAATTTTAGACTTTTTCAGACTTTAGAAAATGCATTTCTGGGTGACATGGTTAGCACAATTGCCTCACAGGTGCAGGAATTCCCTGTTCAATCCCGACCCCACTTGTGTGGAGTTTGCATGTCCTCACCATGCTCACGTGGGTTTACTCCTGGTGCCCTGGTTTCCCTTCACAGTCCAAAGACATGCATTACATTAACTGATTACACTACATGGGCCAAGATATGACTAGTTTTATATATATATATATATATATATATATATATATATATATATACATCTGAAACATGATTTGCCTGAATATATAGCTTGGAAAGCCACAGAACATCTTGAAGTTAGTTAAAAACAGACATCAGTGGAAACAGAGCATTTCAAAATGTGATTAACAGACTGTAGAATCGCTTTCAAGAGACTGTTGTAGTACGAAGAAGACTAGGGCAGGGTCGCCCATCTGCCACAATAGCAAGAGCAACTTATTGACAAGCAGGCAAAGCAATGCAACAGAGTTGCGGGGCCAGTTTCTTGCTGCCAATGGCAGACAGATATACATCCAGATCATATAAAATCAGCTCCATCATGTTTGACTGCATGCCCAGTGACCAGTGGTAAGCATTCCACTATCTTCTCTTCTCTGATGAGCCATGGTTCATGATGCAGCCTGACAATCAATGTGCTCTAATCTATGATCTCCTGGTTTCAGCTGGCATTAGCATTTGTGGTCGTACTGAGCTCCACATAATGGATCACTTTCTTTTCATTGACGATAATAAGGCCCCACCATGCATATCTCATCAACAACATGCTTCAGGAGGTAGGAATTGAATGCATGACTGGCCTTCATGTTCTCCAGACCTGAATCCCATTGAACATGCTTGGGATGTACTGGGAAGACGTCTGGCAAATTGTCCAATGTCTCCAACAACACTTCTTGAGCTTCAAGCTGTCCTGGAGCAAGAGTGACAGACCTGAACTGCTGGACAATCTGTCCATGCCCCGTCACTGTTGGTGTGTTTTGGCAGTCTTGGGTGACCATACACCCTACTGAACAGACAATGTGACACCCTTATCCTGTTTAACATGCTTCTGTTCACCCCCATGATTATATCGCTTGCTGCTCAATCACAATAATTGATTTTGTATCTTATTTGGGGAATCAGACAACTTTCTTTGATTTTTTCATTTGCTTTTCTGACGTTCTTGTTTTATGAAATAAAATAAAACACTTCTTTTTTAATCACTTCATATTCATTTTGAAATATTCTTAATTTAATTAATTAATTAATTAATATCTTTAATTTAATGTGAGCAGTGTATTAAACAAATTAAAAATGCTTTTCTTATTTTAGTGTTGGTATTTGTCTTAGACATCCAAATTACAATGTGACTTCATAGCTCCATCCTAAACATTGAGTGAGTCTGTAATATTTTCTCAGAATTAATCTGGAAAAAAAACCCTCTCAAATCATTCATTAAAATAATTGTATTTAATTTGATCGTGGTATGCCAGAATGTTCAGGAATTAAAATTGGGTGGTTGCTACACTCAATACGTTGGATGAAGATCCTGTTTTGTGATTCTGTAATTTTTGTCAGGGGTTGTACAGTATTTGCTTTTTAAGCAAATTTGGTTTGTGGGCTTTTAGCCTTATTCCTGCATAGAATGCTACCCAGAATTCGACATTGCGTCTTTCAATTACTTTTCATCCATCTGTTTTCTGTCACATGATTTAGTATGACTGCTCATATCCATTATGATATTATGTTGGATGTTGTCTGTCAATCAGTGCCTTATAACGCAATAACAGCCAACATAAGCAGTTCTTCCAGTTAGCCCAGGTATTAGGATTGGGCCAAAAAGTCCTGCATCAGCTCAAATGTCACAAGCACTCACCAGTGACGTGTAAATCAATGTATCAAGACAGGGTTACCGCACTTTAATTAAACGTCATATATTGTAGGTGCCCTGATTGTGTTTTATTTTATATTGCTTTTTATGTTTGTAGATTCAATATTGGTAAGTGGTAACTACCAATACAGGTAAAACCTGATTACTTGTATTTAATTGTCAATATTGGTGACTGGTAATTACTGCCTTAAGTGCTTTCGTAAACGTAAATACTTTTAAAACTGTCCCATTTTAGCATTATTTACCAGATATGTAATGCTTATTTACAAACAAATTGATATATCATGCTAAATGCTTTGGATATATGTAATATTGCATGTTTAATATTGGTTGCATGCTATTAAAAAAAACAAACAAAATGTAAAATATAAATAATTGTTGAATAAAAAAGGGATGCTCAAATTCCCTATATACAATATGCTGTACAATCCACATTCAAACTTGCATTGGTTTTGAACATGTTTAGCTAAGTCTGATCTAAGGTACAGACACTAGGTTTTACTTACATAATGTAACATGCAGTTATGCTAGCTAACAGAAACAGTTGCTAACAGAAAGACTTGCTAATATTTCCTGCCCTTCTAACTTATTTAGCATTAATAGTGATTGCATGTACAGTACAATGTATTACATTGTATGAAAAATGCATAAAAAACACACACTATTTCTTTGAGTTTTATTTCATTGCAGACAGTATGAACCCAGTTTTATGTTTTGCCTGGTTCATTTAATTTATTAATAAACATGCATTTCTGCATTTCAAACCTGCAACAAATTCCAAAAACAGTCGAGACAGGTTGTAGTTAAGGGCTAGTCATAAATTTAAAAAAAAAATTTATGGCGTGATGTCATGTGATGTGAGGTGAAGTGATTTTCAACATGATTTGGTACCAAAAAACAATCCAGGAAAGTGTCTGATGAGCAAAGATGGCCAGAGGTTTAAACAAGTGTATGAGAAAATTATTAACATGCTTAATAACAGTGTACCTCAAAGAAAGATTGGAATATTTCATATTTGTATTGGAATATTCATATTTCATCAACCACCGTGAATATCATTTAGTGATTTAAGGATTCAGAAGGACTTTTAGTGAGACAAGGCCAAGAGAAACTGAACTGAATGCTTGTGATCTTCCCTCAGACAGCACTACATCAAGAACCATCACTCAACAATAGCTGATATAAACACAAGGGATTACATTGGCAAACCTTTATCAAGCATTACAATACAGGGTTACGTTCACAAATTCCACCTGCTTATTGTACTAAAAAGAAGCCTCATAATGTCCAGAAATGGCACAGACAAATGACGACCCCGTGCTGTTGCACATCTTAAGATGTTTTTGCAGGAAGAATGGCACAAAATAAATTGGCATATGCTTAACACACACACACAAAACACACTTTTTTGGGAATGTGTTGCAGGCCTATATATGCTATTAAGAAAAGCATGTTAAACATTAAATATCTCAGATTCATACTGTCTACAATTAAATAAACGTCAAAGCACATTGTGAGTTTTATATGCATTTTCTATACTGTCCCAACTCTTTCTTTGGATTGTACAAAAATCTTTGCTAACTTGCTACAAAAGTAGGAGACCCTGTGTTGGCTTTAGAGACAGTGACAGGTTATAAACAGCTAAATGAGAATTACACTGACAAAAAGCAGTAATCAATATTAAGCAGTTTGACCAAATGCCAGTAAACAAGTAATTATGAAGTCTGAATTAGCTACAGATAAATCACTGAACAATATGGATGTGTTTCAGCAGGAAGACAGATTACCTGCTGATTCAGTAAGTTAATTACAGATGTCAGGATATGAAATGTTTGCACAGAGCTGGATTATATTTCTATTCACAGGGACACTGAAGGCACACATCTCAAGACTGATTGTTTCCAGCTTTTCCTCCTAATGTGATAAAGCTAATTATTGTTAAATTAAGAAAAAAAAAATAAACCAAGGAATTGCATTCACAGCTGTACACATCTCAAGGGTTCTTTTACTCAAAGGAATCAAGGGCCTATACAATGGTCGAAGGCTCACAAGCGCAACATAAATCATAATTTTAATCACAAAAAAATGGATGTTAGTTAACAAATGGTAATAAAAATCTGTGCAACTCTACATCACTATTTTATGTCATTTTTAACCAATTGTTTTAATCTCGTGTGTTACAGTAGTTAGCACCATCAATGGAGTTTGCATGCATGTTTGTTTGGAGGCACCTGTGCTTAATTGCAGACAGTACGAACCCAGGATATTTCATGCTTTGTCTGGTCAACTTCTTTTAATTTGTTAAAAACATCCAATGCGACACATTACAACACACAATAGGGATAGTAAAGGATTAAAAAACTAAATAATAATGTTATTTCAAATAGGTGATGTCAACTGGTGAGTCTAATCATGATTTGGTACATGATTTGGGCAGAGGATCTCCAGTTTGTCAATAAATGTGTGAGAAAATTATTGAGAAGTTTAAGAACAACGTTCCTCAATTAAATATTGAAAAGCATTGACTCGTCTCCCTTTACACTGCATATCATTTATTAACCAATTTAAGGAATTGGGGAAAAAAATCATCCCTCAGATGGCATTGCATCAAGAACAATAATTAAACACCACTGGGTAAGGTATTATTATGCAAACAAGAAGTCTTATGTTAAAAAATGTCCAGAAGCAGCATCAACTTCTCCTGTCGCAGGCATCTGGGATGTGTCCAAAACCAGGGGTCTCTGCAACTGTGATGGCAGCATTAATGCAGAATAGCATGCACAGATTTTAGAGCGACATAAATTCCTTCAATATGAGATCTGTTTCATCAGACATTTATCAACAACACAAAACAAGTCAAAGCAGAAAGTGTTAGAACTGAAATGTGAATATCCCTGCCTATCCTTTTTGAGGAACATTTTCTCACACATTTATTGACAAACTGAAGATCGTCTGCCCACCTCTGCTTTTCAAAGGCTCAGCCTTGCCTGGATGCTTCTTTTGTATTAAACCATGATTAAAATCACTTGCTGACATCAACTGGTTTGAAATCACATCATTATTTAGTTGTTTTTACATCATTACTAGCCATAAATTGCCCCATCACAACTTTCTTTGTAACAAGTTGAAGGCCTGAAATTCAGGATTGGATGAAATAAAAGTCAGAGTATATGTAAGGAGCATTCCTTTTTTCATATTTGCATTTTTATACTGTTCCAGCTTTTTCTCAATTTGGGTTCTATTTATATATGTGTGTATGTATGCATGTATATCTATCTATCTATCTATCTGTCTGTCTGTCTGTCTGTCTGTCTGTCTGTCTGTCTGTCTGTCTGTCTGTCTGTCT
>JAUZST010045329.1:0-25855 GCA_034779995.1 Parotocinclus haroldoi
TCTGCGGTGTTGTGTTCGCTGTTTGTGAAAGTTTCATTATAGACTGAATTCATTCAAGCCCTACGATGCCACCCAAATGTTCTGCAAGTTCTATGGCTAAAATAGTGTAAAAATACTTAAAGAAATATAGCGTCCCTACTTTGCGGATTTTTGTTCATCGCGTGTTGTCCTGGAACGTAACCCCCGCCATAAACCAGGGAACACTGTATAATTGTATATAAGCAATAGGTTTTATTATGCTCAGCAATAAAAAGAATGACCTGTAGCTGGCACACTATATATGGGCATAGTTTTCCTAAGTACAATGAATATGGCATTAGCTCATCTTCGTTTGTTTGTTTATTAATCTCTCCATCGGCATCAGTGACTGTTTTTCGTGACACACACAAGATCACTAATCGTATATACACTAAAGTCAATGTCAATTTGTTGTATTCAATTAACCTAACACATGTCTTTGGACTGTGGGAGGAAACCAGAGTACCCGGAGTGAACCCAAGCAGAAGCAAAAAGGACCCAGGGATTAAACCTAGGGTGTGAGGCGGTGGTGCTACCCTCTGAGTTACCGTGTCGTATGGTTGGTATCCAAAATGTGTCTATCCAAAGCTTTTGCCCCTGCAAAAAAGAATAAATGTTTTGTGTGCCTATGATTAGCATAAGATACTGTATTTCAATACATATTACAATGATTATATTCGGGTGTCATCTCTCCGCTTTAACAACCACCCCCCACATGCCTCCATGCCAAGCTCACAATGTAGTGTAAATAGTTTTTTAAAACTCTTCGTTAACATGGCCAATGTATTGCATTCCAGAAAAGATCTGGCTCGCCGGTTTTTGTCTGTAAAGATTGGTGATTGTATTGTCTTTTTTTTTTTTTTTTTTTTTTTTTTTACACATACCATCTCTTCACTCCTACTAAATATTTCTTGTAGCAGAAGTTGGAGAAAGACACTCCAGGAGGTCTGGAGTCTTACATTATGAAATTCAGTTCCGCAATTGACTGCATTCTATTCTCTACGTGTGTGGGAATACAAAAAAAGTCCTAGTCTGACCCTCCTTGTCTCTCTCTCTGAATCTCTTTCTCTCTCTGGTGTTTTCTCTCTGTCTCTCTCGCTGTCATTGTCTCTGTCTCTCTCTCTCTCTTTTTCTAAATTTCTCTCTCTCTCTTTCTCTCTCTGTGTCTCCCTTTTTCTATCTGGTTTCTCTCTGTCTCTCTCGCCGTCACTCTCTTTGTCTTTCTCTGTCTTTCTTTGTCTCTCTCTCTGGTGTTTTGTCTCTCAATGTCTGTCTGTCTCTCTGTCCCTCTTTGTCTGTCTCTCTCTCCGTCTCTGGTTTCTCTCTTTCTCTTTCTGTCTCTGGTTTCTGTTTTTCTCTCTCTGGTTTCTCTCTGCCTCTCTCATTGTCACTCACTCTGTCTCTTTCTCTTTGGTGTTTTGTCTCTCACTGTCTGTCTGTCTCTGTCTCTCTCTCTCTCTCTGACATTCTCTCCCTAGCAACGCTTCTAACCGTACTCACAGCTGGTGTTTACTCTGAAGGGACGACAGGCGGGTGGACATGTAGCACTGAATGCTAATATGCTATTCGACCACGTTGCTGGGCTTGCACTTACTATGTATGTATGTGTGTGTGTGTGTGTGTGTGTGTGTGTGTGTGCGCATAAATACATATGCAGTTTCGTAGACTTGTTTACTCCTGCATCTCTATTCAGGCAAAGCAATCTGTGTGTGTGAAATAAAGGTGGATCTTTGGAGAGGTGTATCCTGAGAAGCATTTGCATGTCCTTCTGAGCTCCTTGTCTCACTGTGCAACTTAGTAAGCAGAAAGAAACCAAACATGCATTGAGGAGCACACCTTAGTGTTTACAATATAAGAAATTTAACACAATTTGGCCATTGTTTATTTTAAAAAGGGAAATAAAAACAAAGAAACAAATCACTGCAGTTTTCATGTTATATCCAGGATAAACCTAGGTCGATTTGCTGGTTCACTAGGAAGAACTTGCTCATGCTAATAACTTAGCATGTCCTTGTTGACTGCCCAGGAAACGCTTGCTGGTTTTGGTGGTAAATCTTGTTAGGAATTAAAAACAGATATGCTATAAGCTAAGTAATCAAGCTTAATTAATTGCGACAATCAATCCCCAAAAATAGTCGCCCATCATGTTCTCGTTATATTATTCTTGGTAACAGCATTCAAAGTTCATCATGTCTTGGTGAAAGGGCTCGCCTTGCTCCTCTAAATAAGCTCACATGTTCTATTTGAACTTATCAAGGTGAGCATCAAGCACCAGTTGTGAATAGTTTTCATGTTTATGATTGCCTAGGAAGCTGTTAACCACTGCGACGAAACTGTTCCATGCCACTCTCCTTCCTATTCAGCTTCTTGGAAAATTCACTGCACTCTATGATCTTCTTGATTTGTGGTCCGACGAAGACACCAGCTTTGATCTTTGCTTCAGTTATTCTGTGATGCACTCTGACATCATCTCTTACTGAATGTTATGCAATATAAGGAACACCATGTGGTCATATGTTGTTGTAATGACGTTAGGATGAAGATTAACACCACATTTCCATGCTCTGTGTGGATGGTTTGGGCAAACGTAAGCTTAAAACAGGCTCACATGTTAACGTATACTGCTCACAAAAATGAGAGGATATTTTAAATGTATAATAGAATATATAAATATTTGAAGTATCCCCTCATTTTGTGAGCAGTGCATTTTAAATTTGTGTGTTTAGGGCTTTGGCAGATATTTAGTCATTTGTGGTGGCTTTAATAAAAGCTTCCATGTTTGGATTTGAATTTGAGACCTGGCCAGAATTTGGAACGCGATTTTTACGTGCGATTTACAGTAAATTAATTTGAGGTCATCTAGATTATAACAACGGTATCCTCCACACCAAATGCAATTTTTGTAGGGGCCACATTATTGTAATTGCTATCTGTTCGATTTTTGGAGCTTTTTCGTTGACAAACAAAAACTCACTGACTAATCATCGTCACTTCTGATGTTGGTATAGCAACAATCAAGCTTTTGTATTTTACTAAAAAACATGCAGAGCCAGGCAAGAAACCCTGTTCCTTATAATCCAATACATCACTGCTCTGCTTGGTATAATAATTATAGAATAATTGTGTATGGCGTGTATAGAAATAGCATCCGGATGTTTCACACTTTTGCGTTGCTTTTTTGTCAGGTTGTATGCTGTGTTTTTTTTTATGCCCGCAGCGGACAAAATATTTTCTCTGTAGATCTGGATGCAACATTTTCAGTTTTTTTTGTTATTCCTTATTCAATGAATTGTGAATTATTAGCATACTTTCTCTTTTTTTTCTTCATTTTGTTTCTTTTACTATTTCTATTGACGGCTGGTGAAAAGACATTACAGAAATAGTTTTTCCCTCCTTTCAAGCCGAGTAACTTAACATGACAGTATAATTTAGCTCAGGAAGAAACAAGAATCGTTAAAAGATCATTTTGATCAAACTAAGTTTACTGATTTATTTCCCCTGTTAAGTCTTTTTGCTCATGGAAAAGTAACTTATGCTTGTCAACTGATGAGTAGAGTATGATTACACATTTAATAGATCCTGTATAGATTAAATTCAGACCACAGACCACATTTTTATTGCTTGATATACAGGTGAGCTTCATGTTTTAGTGTAATTATAATGCGTTCATGATTCATAAACGAACAGCGCAATTTCAATACTGTATTATAGTGTTTATGGATTTAAAACTGATTAATGCTTGATGACTTCTTGAGGCGACACAATGCTATTGCAACGAGGCTATTTATAATAAAATCCCCCGTAAACAAAATCTCAGAATATAAGACGTATAATTAATATTTTTTTTTTACCACTACAGTGTTTCTATTTAATCTGTAATAATTATATTATATATGATTACAAGTACATTTTTGACTTTTAGTTTATTAAAAGAAAAAAAAAAAAAAAAAAGATTTGCTTGTGCGGACAAGCAAGATGTTCTTATAATGTAAATGTCAGCTTTCTATTGTTGGAATGTAATACTGTATATACATGCTACACACACACACACACACTGGGACTAGAGATGGAATTTGGTCTAGCCATTAAATATGCAAAATAGTTAAACAGGAGTCCAATATTAAGATTTCTAGTGGCGCTTTTGTAAGGTCTCAGAATTGGACACGCTTTGTTAAATTGTTAATTTGCAGAAATGTGTCGTGCTTGCGGTTAACGCACACCGCGTGCCTTGTTTGTATATCTCTCTCACTCGTGAAGAGGTTAAGTAAAGTGCTTACATGCTACAGAGAAACTGCGGCACACTCAGCTTTTCTGTCAAAACTCGCACTTTCCCGATGGTGATTAACACCAAGAAGAAAGTGATGAGAGCGACAGTTTGAATAATGGACACTCAGCACGGATCCTGCTACACATTTCACTCAAAACATGGATTGCAGTGACGGTGTGTTTTAGAAACCTGCCAGACGGAGTAGCGCTCAGCGCTTATGTAAGCGTGGTTAAGCAATTCGCTCTGAAAATGCCATTATATAAATAAAGAAGTCTTATTCAGGCCATTCCTGAGGCAGCCTAATTCCAGCTATCCGTCAATTGATTTGGAGTCTTTTTACAAATAGCCGCTATATTTGAACGCCCGGCGCCGCCTCCACCGCCGAGAACTCTCCCTCCAAGTAATTTGATAGAACAACCTGACTATTTTACAATTATCTCATCAATTTAAGGCCTGCTTGCATGGCAGTCTGTAATTACTGAAGTGTGTGGTGGGTTTTTGAGCTGAACTGTCAAACGTCTAACTGATGAGCTCCTCGCTTGCGATATAAAACAGGTTTGATCTTCCGTCTCGCCATGATATTGCTTTCTCGCTTAGCTTAATTCTTCATCGCTGCTGCTGCCTTCTTGTTTTGCGAACACAAAAAAAACAACTCTAATTATGTCTGTGAAGTATATTGAAGACTAATTATCCGGTCGCGTTTCGCGATATGTGAAAGATATTTAGTCGAACTTCTTTTAAGCAGCAATACAGTCTCTATTCAGATGAAGATGGCACATGGCATATTATTGAGTTTTGTAAATAACTTTGCACTGAACCATTCTATGCACACAGAGTTTTAATCATGATTCCAATCCATCTCGTGGGTAGCAACGCTGCCTCACAGCAATGAGGTCCTGGGTTCAATCCCAGGGTGGAGCGGTCTGGGTCCTTTCTGTGTGGAGTCTGCATGACCTCCCCAAGTCTGCATGGGTTTACTCCAGGTACTCCGGCCTCCTCCCAAAGACATGCATGTTAGGACAATTGATTACTCTAAATTGGCATTGACTTGTGTTTGTGTGTGTGTTTTTTTAATATATATATATAGGTAGATAGATAGATAAAAATTGAGCGCTGCAGGCTTTTTGAAGTCTATTTCACATTACTCTCATTAAGCAGACTTTGTAGCACACAATTTATAAAGTGGGCGCTGATGTCATTCTTTTTCTCCAGTTTCTCTGCAGAGTGCTGGACATTTGCATTGATTAGTATAGTATATATATATATACATGTGTATGGATGTAACCTTGTGTGTCGCTGAGATGGCCACTGATGCCGATAGCAACGTTAAAGAAGTCAAACAAACAAGCAGACAAACCCCAGTCCATCTTGGCGCTTTCTAGTGGAGTCCGTGTTTAAGAACCAGTTTTTCTATTTTTGTCAAATAAATATGATTGGTCTGTTGCCGTCTTGGTTTCACACTGAAGACAGCAACAGCGTTGCTGTTGTGGGATTGCATTGCCGTTTTGTTTGACCATTGTTTCACACATTGCTTCCTCCTGTTTACGTCTCTCGAGGCAAAAATCCTGGGCTTTTCTGATAAACCTTGAACGCTGCAGGCTGTCTGAAGTATATTTCAGATGACTCTCATTAAGCAGACTTTAATTTGTAGCATGCAATTTATAAAGTGGGCGCTGAGGTCGTTCTTTTCCTCCAGTTTCTCTGCAGAGTGCCTGGACATTTGCATTAATTAGTATAAAAGGTGCAGAAATCTGCCTGTTCATATGGCCGCCCAAATTTCCACACGTACGCACACAAGGGCAGGCGAGCAACACTTTTTTTTACCGCACTCGCATTTGTGCCAGCGTGCGATTGATTGGTGAGTTACACAGTGATTAGCTACCCATGAATTGTAACCTGACTGCTACTGTTTTCTCTTTCCTGTTTATGAAAAACCAACAGGCATGAGATAAGCATAGAGCCAAAGAAAACGAAAAATGCAGTTTTTCAAGCGCGATTGTCTTAAATGAGTAAAAAGAAATGACTGAGAGAAATATTTCATTACCAGGCGGCCGCTCGAAGCCCCGGGTGGCATGAAAATGCGCTCAAGGTGCACTCTGAGTCCTTTAAATACCCTAAAATTAAAGAACATGATTGAAGGCAGAAAGCCACCCTGACACTTAATAAGGCAGAAAGAAAAACACAGTCTACTACTGATGGGGTGTTTACTGTATTTGTTTTTAAAAGGGACCTTATATTGCTTGTCGCCAGTGCAATAAAAAAGAAATGAGGTCTTGAGATTGCAATCTGGCCAAAAACAAATGGTTCAGAACTTTAACTGTGAATTATAGGAATGTATTATGTGAAGTGGAAGAAAAGGATTTGCTTCGACTGTTTGTTTGGCTAGCGCTTCCTGTGTGTCCTGGACTTGTTATGCATTTTCAACGGGACATAATTAAAGCATACTGTAGCATATACCAGGATAGGTCTATAATATTGCTAGTCCATCTATACTTTGCACCTTGCTACAGGCTCCTGAAGATGGCGTTGCATGAGAATGATCGGGCTACAAATACCTGTGGGATGTGCGATCTGATTCATAGATTGAGAAAAGGTGGTACAGTACACTGAATGTCTCGTTTTGGATTGCACTGGTTGTGCCAAAGGACATAGTGTGAAGGAAGTTGCTGAATCTGCAAAAAAAAAAAAAAAAAAAAAACTCAGTCTTTAGGAAATTCTTGTCAGAACTCATTGAGGTGTTGCTCGCTATCAAGTATGATCCAGTCACGGGTGACTTTATCATTTTTATTCATTATTATTTTTTGTCTGTTGACTATATGTGCTACAAATTATTATACATTTGGTCCTGTGGGTTGAGAGGTGTGACCTCCATGGATCAGACCTGTTTTCCAGCACTTTCCACAAATGCTTGATCAAACTGTCTGGGAAATTAAGACGCTAAGTCAACATTCTGAGTTTGGGAGATTAGGAGGACCATAAATGTTTGATGCTTGACTAAATAAGGACCATCTCAGCCCTGTTTTTTCATACGAGCACTTTAGTTTTGTTTATAATGTATGAAAAGATATTAAATAATTATACGTAAAGGCCCTTTTCTTCCTGGGGCTTCCATAAGGCCTAGTTTTGCCTCTAGTGCTCCCAAAAGTTAAAGTTAGTACCGCTCTGTGCCTGGATGAAACAAACTTGGTGTCAAAATGGCATTAAGTAAATTAGCATCAATACAATAATGGGAAATGATCATACCCATGATCGAGTGTTCTAAATATTAGCTGTTTAGAATAGGAAATAATTGGGTATGCAATTATGCAATGCGATTCTCTCGAAAAATGGCAACAGGGTCTTCCTTTTGTTACATTTGTGGAAACAGCGGCACCAGCAGGCTTTCAGAAATTTCCAGAACTCAAAGTACGGATCCCAGGTAGATAGAAAACAATGAAGTGGGCTTTTAGTCATATATCTATTGATTTTCAGAGACCTTATTGACTCCACACCTCTGCTGATTGGTTATTTATAATTAGACCCATTTACAGTAATACATCACATCTGCTTAGTCCTGCTTAGTCGGCTGGAAACCCTTCCATTAGATTTGCACCTTAGGTCCCCTGGCACTCTCCTATTGATTGTGTATGTAGGGGTTTGAGAAGAAAAATATTGTGCATTCAATATTGTTATGATTGCTGATACTTAGAAATGGTCAACGGTTCTGTCAATAAGGCCCAGAAAAGTGTGAATCTGCAACACGATAATGGGGCTCCGAGTGAGCACAGGATTATAACTCACTGGAGCATTGCAGAACCCTTATTGAGCACTTCTTTTATTTCCCAACGAGGCCTCGGTGGCAGGAGGCAGGCTGCCTGTGAAAATAACTACTCTTTTTAATTGTTTCCAGAGGCAGGGTGTGACCTCGGTGCGACCCTCGCCGCAGTAATGGCGTCCTGGCAGTTCAAACTAAAGCACCTCGCATGTCATGCGTGGCTCTGGTGGGATCCACCTGATTAGTGCGTAAACGGCGCAGCAGTAATACAATAAGCACAGCGATTTGTATGTGATTACAAAGTCTGATTTAATCATTAGCTGGTAATAATGTGCTGATAGCTCATTATTAAGTAAACACAGGAATAAATAGACCGAGCCCAAATGGTCCACACCATTAACTAATCTCATTGGAAATCTCTGAGCCGTACATCGAGGTCCTGTAGAATTCAGAAACCTGAAACGAGGTCCTCGGTGTGAGCGTTTCCACCGCTATCGGTACGATTTTTACGAGAAAGCGTCCGAGTCGGCAGAATGTGTTTCCCCGAGATGAAAGAACGGCTATTGTAATGCACATAGATGCTTCTGCTAAAATGTAAAGCCGTTAATGTAGCAGTGTAGTACTGTCACCCGGGGAGAGCCACCGATTCAGCAGTTGGTCACCTCAAACGCATTAGTGCACACATCAATAATTGCAAATCACCAGGGTCTCGTCAGTTTATAACCCAGAGTAAAACGCTACCAACGCAGTGTGCCCTGCTATTTCTCCAAAGAACAATTACTGGAACACATGGGAGCAAGAGGTAACCTGCAGACTCTGTTTATTAAGGCAATCCTGAAAAAATCTTCCAAAATTCAAAAATAAGTGGAGTGCATCAGCAAACTGGGTTAACTTAGGTACACCCACAGGAGGCAGTGTTAAATTTGTACAACGGGAGATAAGGGAACACTGAGCATGGTGTGATAATTAGGGAGGTTGCAAAAAGGTCCTTTAATATATAGACAAAACAGTGCCCACATAACACAGTAGCCTTCAAAATAGTGTATTTCTATAAATAAAAAAAAGACTTATTTTGTCTGTCAGTTGTCTTTTTATCAAAAATTTCAAACCTCGTCATACGCCAGCACCCCTGACCACTGTTGCCAGATCTTACAAGAGAAACCAGCAACCAGGCCTATGGAAATAAGCCAAATGTGAGAGTACTGGAATACAAAGTACACTTTTGAAACCTGAAACCTATAGTTTTATCTCCTTTTGTCCTTTTAACTCCAAACCATTTAAAAAAATCAAATAAAGGGTGATCCCAGGTAACGTTTATCTGTTTGCTTAAATCTTGCTAATATCCCAACCAATTTGTGGCAATTTACATTTTTTAATCACATTTCAGTTAACATGTAGGCCACCCAAAGATGTTCAAAGGGATCTACATTGGGAGCTTTTTCTTGCCACTGTCGCCCTAGGCTTACTAAATTTAGGATTGGACTTTCGATATTGTTAAGCTTTGAGACTTGCTCTACCGTTAAAAAAAAAAAAGTGCTATAGCAATAAATTTGTGGTTATGTATCGTGATAAATATTGTGTATTGTAAAATTGTCGTATTATCGGAAACGCGACCCTGCTATGCATTTTCAGCCGAGTGGTCGGTGGCCGACCGGACGGTACATTTCCCGTGAACCATGACTTCATTTTCAGCTGACAGTTTCACTGAATATCTCAGGCAATTTTGCTCACTGTGTTTGCTCCACCAACATGCCTTTGTTGAGATTTTCATAAATGCAGTTGTGTTAGAATTCCAGCCGTGTGAGAGACTTGTAAAAATCTGTATCCATTTCATTTAAATACACGTCACTTTTTAGGTAGTCGCTCGATGTCAGGATGAAATATGGGGATGCTGGTAATTCATCACGCTCATCTCAGGGCTTTATATTTGGCATGCGAATAAGTGATATCCTTTTCAGGCATGGTGTGTGTGTGTGTGTGTGTGTGTGTGTGTGTGTGTGTGTGTGTGTGTGTCAGTTAAAAATCTCTAAATTATTGTTGAAAATATTTGAACACCAGGATTCGGGGTGACGACTGAATGTGTGGGGTTGCCTCCAAAAGCTTCTGATTGGACCCAACTTGGACAGTTTTGAAGGTTTTAAAGCACTATCGCTTGCAACACTCGATTTCCTCTGCTGCCGTTCAGGATTTGAATGTTTATATATTTGGATATCCCCCTCGGGCAGGGCCCCCGTGTAAGCCATAAATCTTTTGATTCGATTTAGGATGCAAGACATTATCGAATATGAAAGGAAAGGGATGATATTGCGAGCAGTACTGCGCTACACAATGTGATTTGCTGATAACTATATTATATCAGGCTCCTGCGCTGTCCATCATGCCACTTTTCCAAATTTGTTAGACAGACAAGATCATAATCACACCTCGGCCCAAATGGAAAATGGAAAGAATTTATGGCGTGACAGAAATCCATTTCCTTTTTTATCTCACCTGAACATTGTTACCTAGATGCGTAGCCATTGGTCTATTCATTTATGGTTCCTTTTCGCTGCCATGAGCATTACTCCTTGGAGGTACCGACAGGTCACTAACAGAAAGTACTGACCTTGTTATCCATGAAAGTGACAGTTTCATTGCATATCCCGACCAGTGTGCCTCGTGGTGTTTATTTGTTCCACCAACAAGCCATTATTGAGTTTTGCTTAATAACCTTTGTCGGATTGGAGCCTTGTAATAGTTCATAGCTGTGTTTGATGTTACTATGCTCATTTATGGTTCCTATCCACCAGTGTGAGCGTAACTCATTCTGTAAGCCGTGCTTTAGAGTCACCGAAGGAACAGACGGGTCATGATCAGTGAGTGCCAGGCTTTATCCTCCTCGGACAGACGGAGTTCGGCCTCTGTCCAGCTTTTATGACCTGCAGGATCTGTCACAGCGGGAAACGCCCCAGGCTTAGAGCAGATGGCTGGGGATAAGTACTGCTTCTGTCTCTGGTCCCACAGACCTGGGGCATCAAGCAAATGGTATTTGGAATCGCTAGTACTGTCCCTGCTACTGTCACTCACTCATGACCACTGTAGTCAAAATGTAATAAGAGAGCAAAAGTCAGCCCAATCGGAAAAACCAAAGGTTAACGTTTGATTAAAAAGCATCTTCAGAAGCTTAAGAGACATAATTACATGATACTGGGAAAAATATCATGTCTCTTAGAGATACAAAGCCAAATAAGCAATAGTTCTCAGTATCCAAGAAAAGTTGTATTTAAAAAATTCTTATACTGCCTTTTTTCATTGCAGCCATTATGAACCCAAGATATTTGATGTTTTGTCTGATCAACTTCTTCTCACTTGTCAGTAAACATCCATTAAAGCATTTCAGGCTGGCAATACAATCCAATAATGTTGGGACAGTAAAGAATTGACCACTTTCAGGTTTTTCCTCATTCTTCCCACAAACACATCTTAAGATGTGCAACAGTACAGGTTGTAGTTGTCGCATTTTTTTGCAGACATTCTCTGTCAGTGTTGTGTGCAGCATGTGGTTTTGCATTGTCTCATGGAAAAATGCATGGGCGTCCCTGGGCAAAAAAAAATCCTTTTTGTCATGCATGTAGATGGTTTCTCTGATAAAACACATTTAGCTTGGTGGATATAAATTGCTAATTGTTCATTCATTCAAATGGAGCTGCAGCCTAACTAGCAGCACGGGGCACAAGGAGAGAGACCAACTGACCTAAGATATGTCTTTGAAATTTGGGAAGAATCAAGATTACTAAACAGACATGGAGGGGAACATGCAAACTCCCCACAGACAGGGTCTGGGTCAGGAATCGAACCTGGGATTTTTGGATCTGTATAGGCAACAGCAATGACCACTGTACCTCCATTGCTAAATGTACTGTAGCTAAACTGCAGCTTTAAGGCAGCTTGTTCAACACTGATCATCCTTAATCACATACGTACAAAGCACTGACTACATTTTTATTTTATGCAAAATATTTTTATGTGCAGCTCACCAGCTCTCAGCTTTGATCCGGCGACAGAGAAATATAATTATTTAGAAGAGACGATCTTCTTAGAGATTAAGATTTGAAGTGGATAATTGGCTGCAATTTCTGTGCGATCGCAAAACAATTCCCTATAGTTCGGCTCGTACCAGCACCGAGGCTCGCACTGGCCTATTTTCAAACTTTCTGTTTAGCAGACGTAAAAAAAAAGTTTTAATTAACGTAGATCCTCAATCAGCCGATGAGAAGTTTGCACGCTGGCCTATATTTACATAATTGCATGACTGTATGAACAGTACAGAAAAAAATCCTTCAGCAAAATGTCATTAAAGAGGGGAAAGCATAAATTATATTCCAAATTTATTGCTCATGTAGTTGGATGAGATAACAGAATGGAACTCAATAAGCTGGTCATGAACTTGATTAATTAGTCATGAATTGCTAAACTTGTCCAGTTCCAGTGTCACTTTTTAATGCAGTGCTTACAGGGTATAACAGATTGTTTTTATAGAATTTTTGAGAATACCTTGATGATTAATGTGCATTTTTAGAAAGCGTTAATAATGTTGTAGTAATTCATTAGACATAAGCATTTAATTGGCATAATGCAAATTTATTGAAGTATAAAAGAGAAAACAATTGGACACCTTACATATTGCATTTTTCAAATGTTTCAAATAAAAGAGAGAGAGAGAGAGAGAGAGAGAGAGAGAGAGAGACCAATTAACCTAACATGCATGTCTTTGGACTGTGGGAGGAAACCAGAGTACCCAGAGTAAACCCACGCGGGACCTTCTTTCTCTGAGGCAGCAGTGCCACCCACCAAGCCCCTGTGCTGCCCAGTACATACTTTAGTGAAATTTAAATTCTAAATTGAACAATCCCATTTAAAAATTAAATGAAGCATGCAAATTGGATTTGAGGAGGTCCAAAAACCTTTAGATTGTATCTGATCTAAAGGAGTACAATAAATTAATTTCTCAGTGTGTGGTGCTTGAGTGACTCGGGTACAAGTTTTAGCAATGACCATTCCTAAGAGAGGAGAGGCTGTAACAGCGACCCCTGCCAACCCTACAATGGTCTGCCAACTAAACACTATGTTTTCTGGCAGGACGTATGTCTTGCATTCCAACAAAACTTAAATTGATGTGGGGACCCAGAGTCTGTATGCTTTATACAGTCAACTGGAATACGTCAAGAGTGCAGACTTTGTGCACATATTCGTTAGCATTTGATCATATTATAATGTGCCTCTAAAAGTGAAGCAGTGCCGTTGTGGAGTCCAGCAGTCAAGGACAAAGCAGGACCTTAAAGATGGGCAGAAAAGATGTATATTCTATCATGCCATCAAAGGCTGCACTGAAAGGGCGAGCACAATGTTATGATCTGAACTAATGTAACATCAAAGAACGTCTGGTATTGAGTTGGGCAGACTAACAGAGGTGGAGGAGCAGCCGTAAGGACTGATGAGATTCTTCTTTGCTTTAAAGCATAATAATAACTGACCACAGGTTTACTTAGCATGGAAATAGCGCAGCCTGGAATCTCCATTATCATCCGTTACTGACCGGGTTTACTCACTCCATCATGGTCTGTCCTGATCAATACCTGTCCAGCGAGAATCCATACAGCTTCAGCTCATCATCAGCTTACAACTGTGCCGTTCTACTCAAGTGAAAAACATACGTTTAAGCACGTTTGCCAATACCACTTGCGTTTTGTGTCACGAGAATTGTTTTAACCATCTATCACACTTTTGGGTTGATCAAGAGCATCCTGGTAGATTTCCTGGACGGAACGAGTGGCATCTTAGTCGTGCCCCAGATTTGTTTGGATCACACATGCTGTGGTGTAATGCCATGTGTTGCTGATGAGTAAGGCTCCTTGCCCAGCATGTGGCCAGAAGCACATGGCCTCTTCCGAAGTGTGATCACACATCAAGACTGCTTTAGCACTTCAGTACCAGCATCTGAATTTCAGGAATTCGACCTAGAAAGGCGTTTACTAAGCACATTTCCAGGTTTAAGCCTTCAGTACATCACATATCTGCCTTGCTATCAAAATAACAGCAGATCAGCCTCAAAGAGAAAGGTCATACAAGTTCACTGAACAGGATCAGCTATAGATGAAATTGTGAAAGCAATGGCACCACAAGAACACTTTCTCAGAAGGTTCATGGACTGGGTTGGATAATCAAGATGGCACTCATTTTCTGATGGGGACACGATGTGGAAATATTTAATTATTATTTCACTAATTGTAGAATATGCCATATTGTACTGTAAACATTCTTAAAAGAGGGAAATTAACCTACAGTTGCCAAATCAATAACATAAAGCTTCATTTATAATAAAGTGTTGGAGTGGCTCGGTGGGTAGCACTGCTGCCTCACAGCAAGAAGGTCCTGAGTCCCCACTGTGTGGAGCTTGCATGCGGTCCCCATGTCTGTGTGGGTTTACTCGGGTTTCCTCCCATGGTCCAAAGACATGCCTGTTTGGTTAATTGATTATACTAAATTGGCACTAACTTAAGCCTATGCGCGTGTCACTAACAACAACAAAGCTACCACCACCAACAAAAATAAAACCCACTACCACCACCACCACATCCACCACCAATAATGCTACAACTAACAACTCCAACAACAACATCACCAACCACAACACAACCACCAACCCTCAAAAACCACAACTCCAGTACCAACCACAACCCCATCACCACCAATACCACCCAACTGACGGGTACTGAGGACATAGCAATTTTATATTTGTTATAAGTTTGCATTATATTTGTGCTAAGATAATTGAGGAGAATACAAGACATTACTGGAGGTTCTGAGCAGGATAAAGCGGAGACGTAATAGGTCGGTAGAAAGTAATTTCAAACCCATCACATAAATTTACAGCTCAGAGCATTTTTATACTTAATGCTTAAACAACGTGTGAACAAATTTAAGGGTCACCTGTTCAGCGGGTGAATAAATGACCATCTGGATGTCTTTCACTGAAGGCAAGGTATCAAAGCAAGCCTCAACTGGGATTAGGATGGAGGAACGACAACAGATGGAAAGAAAGTGATAATGGAGTGAGAGAGGGAGATTGAGGTGCACTATGCAGTTAATGAGTCAGCTAGGCATTTCGAGAGGTGCAAAAGCAATGAGACGAGCGGAGCAGTGAGGAGACGATAGAGAGGTGAGCCCTAGAGAGCTGTGAGGCTGGAACTAGGCAGTGCAAAATCACACAAATAACTGTTTTTCAATGACAGTGCTATTGTCAGTACCTAAAGCCAGGCTTATTCTAGGTATCTTTTGAGGAACCAACCCATATTTCTAGTGATTCACTTCAGCTATTACATAACAGGGTTTTGAAGGTTCCATTATATGCTCAGGACCCGCCACATTCCTCATCATAATGACAAAAGTGGAACAATGTTATCCCGATGAAGGATGGGATGGTTTCAGTTGCTAGTCTGGTGCGCACCGTGTTCAAGATGTACAAATGTTTTCATCTTTGAACTAATCTTCCGTTTTTTACTGCAAATACAGCTAATTTTAGTGAGTTAACCATACTGTCAGTGTATTTTTAGAGTTTATTGGTGAATGTTTTTAGTTCTTAACCAGAATTGTAGAAGTAACACAAAATGCGGGTACTATTTAAGCGACTCCAATGTACAACTGAACCGGAGTATAGTGAAGTATAGTGCATCTCCAGAATATACTCTGATTGTCTTCAGGTTTATTCAAACCTCTTTCATGATTCCTCGGTTTATATCGTCCCCTCTTGAGGTTGGTCACCCCTTCTCACTTTACCATCAACTAGGGCTGGACCGATCCGATGTGCTGTATCGTTATCGGTTCCGATATGTGGTAAAATCACTGTATCGGAGATCAGATGGGCGGATAAACAGTTTCATCCACAGTTTCATATCTTTCCTATGACTTTTATGCTTTACTTCAATCTGGACAACACGCCGTAAACAGAGATGTGTCACGTGAGCAATAGCTGGAACTCGAGTTAAAACTTAGCCCTGTGTGGAGTTACTTTAAGCTCAAGGATGATAAAAGTAAAACAGCTGAGTGCAACGTATGCAGCGCCAGTGTTTCAAGAGGTGGTATCAGTGTATCGGTGTGATATCGGTATTGTCAGATATTCAAGGTTGCATTATTGATATCGGTATGGGGCATTAAAAATGGCATTGAGCCAGCTCTACCGTCAACTGCTCCAAGCAAAATAGGTTTTTCTTTCTTCTGTGAACTTGCTCATCTCATAATGGGTCCACAATAAGAGATGTTTAGTTTGCTTATCTGGAATATGATTTATTTGATTTGAGGATGCTGCAAAATCTCTGAATGGTTTATGCAAATAAAGTGGGAATTCATATATGTGCTATTGTGGTGAATAAAATGGCCCAGATCAAATAAACTGCTCACAGAAAATTAGGGGATATTTCATTTTAAAATATACAGTAATTTTTTGTGAGAAGTGTAATAATTCACAGCATCGAAACTGAAGGAACTGGAGGCTCTTAGTCTTTGGATAAGAAATGGTGGCGTTCATATTGAGACTCATTTCTTTAGTAAAGGTGTCATTTTGCTTGAGCGCAGTGTGAACCCTGAACGTCTTTATCTCAGGAGACGCATTTGAGCAGCAGGAGACTTGTGCTAAAGTCTCACTTGTCTTTCCATTTGATCTCTTTGTCGTCTATGGAAAACCATAGGTAATAAGGAGTATCTCCTTTTAGATTTTTCTTTTCTTTGCAGCATATTGCAGCCATGATGTGACTGAAGAAACTCTTGTTCAGTCCAGTAATGTCTTCATCTAAACACCTATTAATTGTTATTATTGTACGTTTGTTATAAGGCCAGGCTGCAATAGTGTTCAGAAAATTATGAATCGATAAACATTTTTGTTAGCATTATGGCTCAGTTTTGGTTCCCTAGAACCTGCCAGTACTGATTCAGAGTATAGTTTCTTAAGTGCCAACAAGTTGACTGCAATTCTGGGAGACCGTGCAGTTGATGTTTCTCCAGAATGGGTCTGGGTCTTCATTCCTTTTCACGAATGGTTGATGATTTAATTGCATCCATCAATCTGATTGCTTGCCTCCCACTTTTTCCTTCAACTGCTCCAAGCACATTTTTCTTTCCAACAAATTGGTTCTCCTCATGATATGTCCATTTTCTGTAATAATTATGGTCTTGTGCACCAGCCACAATTTCTCCAAGACCGAAAATGAAGCTCAGCTTCCCCTAAAATGTTAAAAAATAAATGGTCAAATATTTTATGTACAGTTGTGTTAATATTTTATTGACCCCCAATGTGTTAGAACACATACATCTCGAGGTCGTTCAGAATCAGTTACTTTTGGCAATATCTCATACGTTCCTGTAGTGAAAAGCCATAGATTAAAAAAAAAAATAGTTTTCTTATACAATTTATTGTCCATGCATTTATCCATAGAAACTGAGCATCCATTCACGTCAATGAGATTGCATGGAACAGTTTTTTTTTATTGTCTCAAATCTCCATGGTCATTGGATAAATGCCACAATAGGTTAGGAATCAGAGCTGTGTCTCTGTTACTATGTTATTAAAAAGTAGGTAAAGCTGAAAGTACAGTGATTAATCTGTATTAGTTTCCTCCTACTCCAAAGGTTCCACCGTGCTTTGCTTGTGTGAAGTTTGACTTTATTAGACATTAGATTGGAAGAAAAATGTACACCCATTTACAATCAGTTCCAGCTCTACAAAAATGTTACTGCTACTTATTCTTCTGGTTCTCCTACTTCCAAACTGCAGAACCAGTCGATCCCAAAAGTGGGTCATCGACTGCTGAGAACTGTTCAGTCTTCTGCTAAGGCAAACAAAACAAGATGCTCTGTAACAAAACAAGTGTTGCAATTTCATTTCACCTCCTACAAATGAAACTCTACAGGCCAGTTTTCCACTGCATTTATAACTTGCTACAAAACACACCACAGCCTCACTCTGGGCTCTGACAGAGACACACTTTCTCAACCTGTCAGTTTCTGGAACTGTTTGGACAGGGTATGTTCCTGTAAGCATGTCACATAGTGAATGCTTAGGTGCTCTTATAGTGTTGCCTATTTTGACCTAGTGTCAGCGTTACATCCAAATAAGTAACATAAGAGCTGCAGAAATAGAGAATATATTCTGTAGACATATTTTATTTTGCATTCTGTTCATATAGAGAATCAACCAAACACATCAGTCCTTATTCTTACCTGGGACATTCGATGTAATCATTATTTTTGTAATAATTATTTTTGGTTAACTACATTATTTACGGCCTATTAATATGAGTAGGGCCTGAACCAAACCTAAACAACCACCACATGACTTACTTATAAATACTACTAGTATTGCTGAAATAGCACAGGGGGTGCCTACAAGCTTTTGTCTGCATATTGTGTTGATCTATATATAAATCTATGTGCTCATAGATAGTTTGGTTGTTTTTTTTGTGTGTATTTATTTATTTTATATTTTCCGGGTACTCTGGTTTCCTCCCACAGTCCAAAGACATGCGTGTTAGGGTAATTGGTGTCTCCGAAGTGGCCCTTAGTGTATGGCTGTGACCCAGCTCTCCACAACTCAACACAAATTACTGTAGAATTACATTTACATTTATGTCGTTTAGCAGACACCCTTATCCAGAGCGACTTACAATGAATACAATCTTACAATCCAAGCAAGTGAGTTAAGGGCCTTGTTTAGGGACCCAACTGTGGCAGAGGTGGGATTTGAACCCTGGACCTTCTGGTCCATAGTCCAGTACCTTAACCGCTAGGCCACCACAGTTGAATAATCAAGTATGAAAATCAATGAATGCATACTATATTAATGAACCTCATGCATTTCTGCCATAAATGGTGATGGATTTATATCTCAAATAAACCACAGAGTCTAGACAGAGTTTATTAAAGACTGGATTAACACTGTCAGTGTCGATTTAACACACATGATCCTTCCACACACTGGCCTCACAGTGAGTGTCATGGCATGAAAAGACACAGCCCCATAATGTGTGCGTTATTACGAGTCTCAAATTATTATTTACTACTACTAGATTGGAAGAGTCGTTTTTTTTTCTTTTCTGTCCAGGCCGCATCTCCAGAATGAGAAATGGACAGAAGCGCAATTTCCATTTTGATTGGGTGTATGGAGATGAGCCGTCTGTGAATTCTCCTCACTTAGGAGCGTGATACGTCGTCAGAAGTGCACCTGAGAAATTAATACCTCAACACAATCGAGACGGGAGTGATGAATGCGGCGTCAAGAAAATATCTCTTCACTCCCAAGGATAAAGTAAGTGCCCAAATTGTACCGCAAGCCAGAAATCCTGCTTCGGACACAAAAAAAGAACACTGATGAGCCGTTTTCAGAAAGTTTCTTCAGTCTAAAAACTTTTTTGTAATGTTTTTTTTTTCTCTCTCAGATAGCTTCTTCATTTAGCCGGCTCATGCCATTTTTCCCAATTGTCAACAACACTTTGACCCATTTTGCTGGCTTGGTGAAAATCCAATATCTTTTGATTTCACAAGCTTGCTCCACAAACAAAAACCCTAATCCTATTCCCAAACCTTTATGTTGCTTCAGATAGACTTTTATATTAATCGCATAGACGAAATTAATAGGTGTCTCAAAAACCTAACAAAAAAAAAAACACATTTTTCCATAAATTTGTTTAGCTTCTACTTGGACGTTTAAAAACCATAAACAATGTGATGACATTTCTGACTTGCTTTATTAAGCATGCAGCGCCGTTTAATGTTGAATGAATAATTTGAACCGTTTTGCTCGCTGGCTTCTTTCTGATCTTGCTGATGCTGATGGAAGCTTGTGCTCCACTAGAAGGAGGAGCTACAAATCACGTTGCCCTTTTGCACGTCTAATGCGTCAGATTTTCGAGGTGTCATGACCTTTCTGGAAATATCTTAATCAAAAAGATAAGTGCCAACCCTAATGTCATTTTGTTTGTACTTTGATGGGTTGTGTTCGCCATGCTCCGGAGTAAATTCCATGTGAATCAATATGGACGTCCAAACTTTGGTAACCTGACAGATTTTTGGGGGTAATCGTAGTAGCATATTTACAGATTATCCAAGATTAAGGCAAAAAGTTGAGTATTAATGACTTTGCTTAATGTGGCAGAATTAACACGAGGGATTAGATTAGTTGAATTCCTTACAAATCTGTTTTTTGAACCCAGTTTGAAACTCACAAGCCACCAAATAAAAGTGCTGTTTACACCACCCCAGGCAATATACTCTACTCTTTTAATTTCTTCTTATACTGAATAAAATGATTATTAACACTCGGACAGAAATGGATGCTGTGCGGTCTGCTGACGAGAATAATCAAAAATGAAACAATAAAGCTACATTTTATCAATGGTGAGAGATGACAAGAAGAAGTAAGGAAGTAAGACAATAAATACAATGGGAAAAACCATACTACAAATGGGTGCATCTCCTACTATAAATCCCTAGACCAGTGGGTACTAAACGGGAACGCACGCCCCCAAGCTATTGCAGAAGTTTGCAGGCAGTTTGAGAAAATAAGTTGAAAACAGTAAATGCAGTAAAACTCTAAGGTAAATATTGTATGTCACTTGTAATAATTCCACTATAAAGGTAATTACTTTTGTCAGGGTTCAAAAATAACAATTGAAGTGGATTCACCTGAACATTTAATCCATATCCATGCAAAAACAAAAACGTCTTACATATCTGTACATCCAATCCAAACTATCTGTTGACAAATGACGTCACGTAGCCAGACATGCAGAAGCAACGTGCGCCCACATTTTAATTCACTCAACTTTGTTTTCATGGGTCGATTCGGACCCATTGAATGTCATTCTAATTCAAGTGGGTAGCAAAATTAAGTTATTCTGAAGTTAAAAACTTGACTTACAACACAGTAGGTCTATTCTGTTAGATTTGAAATCCATCATTTGTAGCCCAGCCAGGATGGGAACCCCTCATCCCTCCAACGCTCAACTTACATATGCAGTATTTTGCACATGCCCTAATATGGACCAATTTAAAACTGAGCTAAACAGATGTGTCCTTAAAAAACCCCACAACTCACAAAACTTAAACTCATAACCGTCTGATTAGTATTCCAAAAAGGGACTGCTCATGAGAAAAGCTGGCTCAGAAAACATCAAGGCGTTGGGAAGTCGTGCATCAGCTTTATTAATAGAGGCCAGCTGGTATTTTCCAGTAAAGTTGGCAAAGTGTCCAGTGAGGGGACATGATAGAGATAGCGAAGGGGGACTGATGAGGTGCGATGTCTTCAGAATCAATTGAATCCGTCTCTTAAAAAATGCATTTTTCTGGCTTTTATAGTTCTTCCCTTCTAACTCCCCTCACAAAGTTCTTGGTTCATGTTTTACAGATGTTTTTAGCGAAGAACCCAACACAGTCTGTATCCCCTTATGAAGGGCACGAAAAGTGAGAAGCAGGAGTACTTGTATATAATATATGAATCCTCAAACTAAGATATTGGGTATGCACACTTTGAAGATGTCCATATAGAAACATAACGGATTCCTTTTGAAGACAAGCTCTTGGAAAAATAGTTTCACAAAGAACCTCTTTTTGGGGAAAGAAAGGGGTTTTTGAAGAAGGAGACCTGTTTGATGGTACTTCCATTCTGTCATGAACCATGTGCCCACAACAGCCTATTTGCCATTTGTCTTTGTCTATTATACCACCATAATTGTTATGACTTCACCTGGAGCCACCTACACCACCTGCTGCACCAAATCTCATTACTTTGAAGAACCGTAGTAGAGACGACAAACTAAGCGAAAGGATTTGAAAAACTGTACAGCTGAAAGAAAGTCTAGTTACCCTGTTAGGCCACCTCTAGCCTGGATACAAGATCAAATATACTGCTGACAAAAATGAAAAATATTTCAAAATGGAATATCCCATAATGAAATAATCCCCCAATTTTTTGAGCATTGGAGGCAAACAGGTTCTTGTGGCACGTTTACCCACAGAGGTAAACGTACAGCTTTCCATGTGAAGACAGGTGTGTGTAGTTTTTCTTTTTTGGTTTAGACTTTTCTTTATTCTTGCAAAGAACTGAAATGTGACGCACACTGAGTACTGTCTGATTGTAATGAATGTAAGCTCTGGCTTATTGGAGTTGAAAATGAGCCACATATTGGTGTTACTGTGCTGTGCATTTGCAACTGTCCCAAAGCTGCCTTCTGCTTGCTTCTCTTCCCTGCGTTCTGAATGTTTTCTAGGCCACTCGATATGTTAGTGAGGGAATGTTTAAGGAAGAGGGAGGAGGGGAGTTCAGCTCAGGTTATTTTTTTTGCAGAAATGGCAAAAACATGTTTACTTATTTGATTGCACTGCCACACTAGGTGTTTGGGTTTGTTTGCATGCACGTTCATCACCTCGTGCATCCCCGTCAGGAACGCAAGATGATTGCAGCCACGTTGCGCGCTGATGGAAACGCGGACCGTCTCACTGTAGTCCGGAGGCCGCGCCCGGCCTTGTAAATGTCCCCGGAGTGTTTGCCGTGTTAGTTGAGTTACCTTGCAATTTAGATCCACTCTGTTTAGATAGCCCTCGCTGCCGTGGTGACAATCCTATTAAAGAAAACAGCACACCGTTAGCGTGATGCAAACTGCCTGAAAGTGGCCTGGCAGAATTCCAGCCACGGCTCAAGGTGAAGGAACAAGGCGCAGTTAAGAGAATCTACTCAGCACGGACATTTCCAGAGCTAACGCAGTGCCAACCGTCGTTGCTCGTTGTGCGTAGTTCCATATGAAGATCGTGAAGATGTTGTATGTTTTTAATGGTGAGACGTACTCACCATTGCTCCGGTGAAAGGGGTCTGATTGTATATACCATAAAAAGTTGTGATAAACAGCAACACATTTTTAACCTTTTCTGTTAATTAAAAAGCTTATTAAAAAGTAATGGAGATGGAGCACATTTAGATTTAGCACTAATAGTCTAATAGTACTAATACATTTATGAAGGATCAGTGACTGTGTAGTCAGTGTGTACTATTTTAAGTATGCATACTAGTTTAAGTATGCATTTTATGCATACTAGTTTTTCAGGTATGCATTTGATGCGTACTAGTTTAAGTATGCATTTGATGAATACTAGTTTTTTAAGTATGCATACTAGTTTTTAGGGTATGCATTTGATGTATGCATTTGATGCATACATCAAATGCATACCAGTTTTTTAAGCATGCATTTTATGCATACTAGTTTTTTAAGTATGCATGCCAGGTTTTTTTAAGTAATGAAGATGGAGCAGATTTACATTTAGTAGTAATAATCTAATAGTACTAATAGATTTATGAAGGATCAGTGACTGTGTGAATGACCAGTGTGTTTTTACCCTGCAACGGATTGGCCTTCCATCTACGGTTGTTCCTGCCCTTGCGCCCGGAGTTGCCAGGTGGGCACCAGCTGGCCTGCGACCCCATGTGGATTAGGCGGAAGATAGTGAATGAATGAATGAATGAATGAATAAAATAGGCCTGAAAAAATATGCTATAATAGGTCCGGTGGAAACCACTTAAATGTTGCTGGAAACAGTAATTTTATAATATTTTTCATGGGAGAATATGACATGTTGTTTGTTTATTTATCTGGCTTCTTTAATGTCACTCATCGGGATCAGTGGCCATCCAGCGACACACACAAGGTTACATCCGTATGCAAGTACATCTCAAAACTAGTCATACATACACAAGTCAATGACAATTTAGAGGCACCAATTCACCGGGGGTGAAACCACGCAGACACGAGGAGGACATGCAGAGTCCACAGAGAGAGGACCCAAACCTCTCCACCCTGGGATTGAACCCGGGACGTTGTTGCTGTGAGGCAGCGATGCTACCCCACCGAGCCACTGTGCTGCCCTGACAAATGGTAAAGAGCAAACATCTTAGTTTGTCCTGCAAATCACAAATCAATCCAGTGAAATGACAATAGTTATGACAAATCTGAGTACAAAGTTGTGTAATTTGTATAATTTGTGTGCGTGTGTGGTTGGTTCACAAAGAATAAAGGTCTAAATGACAACAGACACAAAAAAATGATATTGAAATGACGTTTTTGAGAGTGCCGTTTGTTCCTGAGCGCCCCTTTGAGTTCAGATCACCTACAGACATGAAGCGAAATTTAAGATGTCAGTTGATCTGGAGAAAGAAGTAGCATATCAAACAGCTACAAGAATGAAAGGGAATTAAAAATGGCAGAGCACAAAGAAATGAAATTTGGGCCAACCTTTGTGAGAGATTTGACTTTGTAGTTAAAATGAAAATGCAGTCCAAAAAACGGGAGATGGATAAGATAACTAGCGGAAAAGTGATACCCGTTGTTTCACCATTTTTTATGTTTGTTTTTTAAGTCAAGACATTGCATTAGTATCCAATAGTGACCAGTAGTGGCATTACTACAGGTATACAGTCTTATGGCTGTCTTAAAACCTTTGGCTTTTAAATTTCTAAATGGAAAAGAAGAATCTGGAAAGGCTGTAGATGTTGTTATTAAACTTTTCTTTGGTTATATTTTCATCTCTTCATGGTTTATCAAAATCAACTGGAAAAAAGCCAGCACTTTGACACAACTTCGACACATTTACCTCAATTAACAGACGCCCTTATCCAGAGCGACTTACAATTAATACAGTCTAACAATCCAAGCTATTGTTGGTTAAGGCCCTTGTTTAGGTACCCAACTGTGGAAGAGGTAGAATGGAGCTTCTGGTTCATAGTCCACTATGCCACCACAGTCCTTCAAAATAAATGGACACAATAAGTGGTCAGAATAAATATATTTTTACCACTGGCACCCTCATGACTAGATCTGAAAAAAACCCATCTATATTTGTAATCCCTTAGGGGTCTCTGATTCTCTTGGGACTCTTGGTGAAGCAGAGCCTTGGAAGCCCTTACAGTAAAAGCTCAGGGGAAAAAGTGAAGAAAACATGATAACACAATTGCAAGACACCCCACAAACACAACCACTGAACAGGGCTGGCTCATTGCTAAAGCATGATCTAGTAGTGTTATAGTCATGACTGCAAGAGCCAAGCTATATAGAGTCATGTATAGGTTTCAAATATCACATGGGAATCCTTATAGCCCACAGTGTCCCTGTTAACTCTTTAAGTATTTTAAATATTTTTTTAAGTATGCATTTTATGCGCAATATTATTTAAGTATGCATGCTATTTTTAAGGTATCATTTTATGCACACTTTTTTTTTAGAATTCATTTAATGCACCCTATTTTTAAGTGTACATACTTGTTTTTTAAGTGTGCATTTTAGGCACCCTATTTTTTGAGTGTGCATTTTATGCACCCTATTTTTTGAATGTGCATACTTGTTTTTTGAGTATGCATTTTATGCACCCTATTTTTTTAAGTGTGCATACTTGTTTTTTGAGTGTGCATACTTGTTTTTTAGGTGTGCATTTTATGCACCCTATTTTTTTAAGTGTGCACACTTGTTTTTTGAGTGTGCATTTTATGCACCCTATTTTTTTAATTGTGCATTTAACGCACCCTATTTTTTTGAGTGTGCATACTTGTTTTTTGAGTGTGCATTTTATGCACCCTATTTTTTTAAGTGTGCATACTTGTTTTTTGAGTGTGCATTTTATGCACCCTATTTTTTTAAGTGTGCATACTTGTTTTTTGAGTATGCATTTTATGCACCCTATTTTTTTGAGTGTGCATACTTGTTTTTTGAGTGTGCATTTTATGCACCCTATTTTTTTAAGTGTGCATA
>JAUZST010045340.1:0-25852 GCA_034779995.1 Parotocinclus haroldoi
ACCCCAAAATTAGATGCTACTTTTGCTGTAACTCTACAACAGTGATCCTTGGGGATTTTTTATAAACTTTGAAGCTGAGCACACTTTTCACATATATGAATTGTGTTCCCCTGTCTTTCCCGTGATGAAGAATAACTAAGAGAATATGATCGCCGTTTCACATCATATATATTCTAATATATAACTAATGTAGTACTACTTAAGTTGCTAGACGCTCTGATCTTTAAAAAGTCGAATATAAATATAAAAAATGCTCATATTTATATTTTGTTTCTAATAATTTCTATGGGTGCCAATACCTAAATTCACACATACATACATCATGTGCCTGCCTTCCATGGTTAAAAATGGATTATGAAAGCACATCAAATACAGAATAAACTGAAAAACTGATGAATATCAGTATCATTGTGCTGTCATAAACGCCAACAGCATTGGGTTTTGGATCAAGTGACTGCATGATGTTCTATGATCTTTGGGTCAGTGTACTTTCATGACCACTCACCTTTCTTATCCCCAAAGAAGAGGGTTTGCTGTGCTGGGTTTGACCACTGGAGGGAAGTGTTGTCATTATGATCCACACGACAGGTGAGGTTGGCTATCCCTCCCTCTGTCACCGTCACATTCTGGACAATGGGGACTTGGCCTTGAGCTCCTGGAACATTTGTGCAGTGAAACATAGGTATGGTGAGCAAAGCATACAAACAGAGCTGCATTATATAAAAAAAAACTTTATCTCTAACATATCCATCTCTAAATAACTAACTCACAGAGACCCACTATTGCATTAAAAGAACATACAAACTCCATTCAGGTAGTGGCCAGCCCAGGGATCAAACCTAGGTCTCTGGACCTGTGATTTGTACACTGCTAACCGCTTTGGCACCCGTATGAATACATTAAACCACATTATCATATCTGTATGTTTCTGTAATGGTGATGGAATGGCACTGAATTCAGAGCTTCATATGCAAATTTATCAACTAACTATGAACAATGAACTATACTCATTAGGTAATAAGCATTTACAATTTGATGTCATAATTATATCATTCCATTCCACAAATAACTCATGCAAAATCGCCCATGGCACTGACCCTGCTTCCTATTTAACTCGCACACAGCAGGTCACCAAAATGTTCTGGTTGCAGTGCATCCTTTTTAACAACCCTTGTTTTGGGGGAAAATTGTTACAACATTCTCAAGCAGCTTCAGACTAAATGTGTACAAACACTGGCTTGTGGAATATTTGGACATATGAAAGTGATACTGTGTGGTGAAAGCTTTAACGCCCAATTGATTCTTTGGATTGAACCCCGTGGAGCATCAATTTGGGTACACTTGAGTTTTGTTTTGAAAATCTAGCAACCGATATTAAGCTCTGATATGTGAAGTAACAATTGGTTTGGTTTCATTACGAAGGAATAATAGCTTGGGTTCATAATTGGAACACGGCTAAGAGTGTATCTATTTTCATTAGTGTTAATTTCCTAACTTCACTAGGCTCCTGAATGCCCTTGAGCAAGAAAAGCAAGCAAAAAAAAGTATTTGCAGGAACTTGAAGCACAATGAAAAGCTCGCGGTGGGTGTCCACTAAGCGACTAAATAATGATAAAAACAATCCATCAGGGTCAGTCCCTGAGACGCAGAGTGTCAGGTTTTAACGAGAGAAGTGAGTAAAGCTTTAGCACAGTTAAGAAATTATTCACACACTGACATCTTCTGTGGCACCCCAGGGTTGGCGAATCCAATAATAAATGACCTTGCACTGGGGAGGAATGCAGAGAGGAGAGATAATGAAAATGTGTGCATATATAAAAGAGACCCCAGAGAATAAGTGATAGATGAATAATCCATGTGTATTTATAGTGTGGCCATGATGCATCTCATACCTCGGGTCAACTTTTCCATTGGATCTCCTGTCTAACAAGCCGACGGGATGGATGATAACTATCACATGAAGAGATGATGGCTACAGGACTTTAGCGAGAGGGAAGACGGTCAAATTCATGACACCCAAAGTAAGCTATAGAGGCGATTTATAAATATGCAATCTCATTTGCATTGCTGGTTTGCCCTATAAACTAGCACATTACTCCACACAACTAAAAGTAATAGCGCGTTCAGAATACTAATAACAAATGCAAGTCCTGAAACTGTCAGTACAGAAGATGGTCTGAAAGCCATTCGTAAAATTCAGGAAAAATTGCCAAACACTTTCAAAGTGATTTTGGTGATACTCAGGAGGCACAGTGGTCCCTTATGCTAGCCCACAGAGAAGAGACTAAATAAATAAATAAATAAATGGAACTAGATATGTCAAATTGAAGAAAAGAGTGGATATTAGATGATTTAAAAATCGATAAAATCGATTATGGATTTGAAATAGCTTTGATTCATATAAACACAGCACAATATTCCTGTAAATACAGTGACATGCAGTTGATTTTTATTTTTCGATTTTAATGGACAATTCATGTAACAAGGCGTGAGGGACCTGAAGGTTAACAGACACTCCATCCTCGTCCTGCTCAGCCTAACACACAGGCTCTGCTCTGACATATGGAATGGGTCCTAAGGATGCATCATTTCCATGGTTGCAGAGGTTCCAAAACGAACACCTTTTCTATTCAGCTGTAAAAGGTGCATCAAATTGAAACTAACCTTTTCTAGCTAGAGGTGCACTGGCTTTTTGTAATAGCCAGTTGTCATACAAGCGAGCATATTTTCTCATTCACATTGCCTCTACTTTCCTCCATTTCAAAATACATAAATGATAAAAAAATGTGGTAAAATGGCAGTCTCCATGGCAACTTAGGCTATTTCATACTTGCATTCTGCTTACAGGTATAGGAGTAGTCTATATAAGCATGCATACGCTCAGTAATAGCTATAACCACAGGAAATGTAACAGTTCAAAATTTTACAACTTCTTTCATGAACGACACAACTACCCTTTTTAAACAGGTTTTTGTATGAATACATACTTACACAACAGAATATACACATGCATCTAAAGTAAGTACATTTATTTTCCTTTTAAAGGGTTGATAATATTAGGGGTAGTAATATTCACATGTGAAAATGCGGGTGTAGTGGCATCTTAAATCTTGATACACTTTAAATGCAGTATCTAGGGATTTAAAAAAAGAACAGTACCAAGGATGCAGGAAAACATTAAAGAAGGAAGTTGTTCTCCAAACACTGTGAGAGTCTAAATGTGAAAATCTGGGAATACTTCAAGAAAGATCAGTCAAATACTACAGTAATTTTAATTGTAGAGCTTAATTTGTAAAACGTCAGTATCTGGCTCAGATTAAGCACTGTTGTATTATTTTGCACATTTACTTATTATCTCTAAAAGTGTAGCCTAACCAAGCACTGAAGCTGAAATTTTAATTTAGAGACATACGATTTACTGTACATTCTTTGCCTTGATCAACCAACATTGAATTTCGCTAATTGAAAACCTGAAAATAAGGAGTTTCTCCAAAGTTTCTTCATTGCTTTGGCTATGGAAAACAGAGTAAATTAGTTTTTTAATGACTAGTTGACTAGTGAAAATTTCTAGTTGTGCAACTCCTGGTATTGACTAGTTGCTGAAAGTCATCAAGAGGTGACCATGAATCCATACATTTCGTAAATAAACTAGTTAGAAAACAATGAAACATATTGGGTGACTGACTTTATCTTCATCTATTGCTACAGTCAGTCAGGTTCTGGATGATTGTCTGACATTTCTGTCCAGCCCTCATGGCTTCTCCACTGACAACTGGTTCCAAAGCATTTTCATATTGGCTCTGAGAATCTGGTAGTTTTTGGGTGGCACATGAAAGAGCATGGCTGACCACCCTACAGTGTCCATCTGTCATAGATTCACTTATGCAGTATTAGATAGCCAAATGGTCAAAGGTAAATAGCGTCTGTTGTGCTCTGGCTCTGCCCTGGTGTATACTAATCTCATGGTATATTAAATCCAGGCTTTGCTTTCACTTGGAAATGATAGTGATGACAATGGACTATCCATACTATCCACAAATCGTGGCTTTCCCCATGTTGACACTGGTATCAAACACAACGCCCTTCTACTGAAGAGTGGTTGTGAAGCTTTGTAAGGTGGATGTGTCATTTCTAGTGCTGATTAAACTCTTCAGCAGAAACAGTGGGAGTTAAAAATGGAAGGAGGGAAAAAGAGGAAATGCAAGAGAGAGATGAATCTATGTTAGTCTAGGTAGGGAGCATACATTATTCATAAGGGTTTTGTGTGAAGCATGGCCTGCCAGCAAACGTCTCTTCCTTCTTCCGTTCCTTCCTCTCTCCTTACCTCACACCCCATTTCTCTCTTCCTTAGTCATTTCCAAAATCCCTCTTCCTCGCCCTAGTATTCTGAGCCCCCCCCCACTCTCTCACACCACACTTTGCTCAAGCTTCCTCACTGTCAAGCCAAATACATTCTGATTATACAAAAATAGGCACATTCGACATGGCACAGTGTTACACAATGGTACAGTTATAAACAAAGTCTGGCAGGCCACGTAAGCACACACTAACTGCAGTAAATCAACTAAAAACTTTAATTGGTGCACAAACAAGATATAGTATTAAAAAGAAATATTGTTATTAATAAAAATCAGCTTCTCACTTAAACAACAAAATATGATCAATTGTGGATGCATTTTGCAGCAAATGTCTCACTAAGAGAAGGCATAATGATACTTGTATAATGCTATAAAACTACTAAAACTGAAGCCTGTAAAAGGATTAATGGTTTCACACATTAACTCCACTTTTGCTGGTTGTGGAGGGGTATGGCACCCAGCCCAGAAGACACAGGGTGCAAGCTTCGGCTGTTGCAGTGCTGGGATGGTGCCACTCCATGGTCAATTATACCTGTGTGTGATGTCTGACCTGATCTGAGGGCATGACCCAAACTCAGGTCACTGCTGTGATGGGTCAGCAAATTGCTGCAGCACCACCCTAGCACTGTAAATTATATGAAATTATATGATATCACGGAATCAAGAAATGCTCACAGCATGTGAAATGCTTTCATGCAGTGAAAAGGTCATGGTTGATTTTCTCATTAAACTGTCTGAGTATGTAAAGTAGTCACCAGTTCTATTTTTAATCATCTAAACAGTACAATAGTTCTGATTCAATGCATGTTGGTCACTGCCTTATAGTGTTGCAGCCATCACCGCTAAAACCATGTTTGAGTATGAGAAGAAGACGTTTAGTAATGGTTAAGGTACTGAACTGAGGACGAGAAGGTCCAGGGTTCAAATCCACGTCTGTTAAACTGCCGCTGTTGGGTCCATGTGCGTTTGCATTGTGTTTGTTTGTGCATGTGCCTTGCAATTGATTATCCCCTTAGTGAATTCATTCATAAATGAAAAACTGAATGAATAGACAAAATCTAAAGCAGTGTTGAAATAAAATAATTAATAATAACGGTACAAGGTCAAAACACAAATAAGTTCAAAACTAAGAGATCAATACAAAGGGCAAGACAACTTTGAGATCAAGAAATAATACTGCGCAATAAAAATAACAATGAACATTGGTCAATGAACAACAAAGTGCTTAATACAAGAACTATGTAAGTGTGGACTCAATACAGGTGTGGGTAATGAGAAACACCGCTATTCTTCTGTACATTAACTGAATGGAGCGCTGATCCCAAGCAGTTGCAGAAATGTCCAAAGCAATAAGGGCCATCCCTATGAGCTTCTAGAAAAAAAGTGATTAAACATCACGCCGAGTTACTCGAGAGATGATATAATGGACTGACGAACATTGGGCTATTAAGGACCTGCTTTGTACTCTGTGCCTCATTGTGGGCTTAATACACTACATAATACTTACTGTTCTAATTTGCCTGTGCCTATTATTGTGACATTGCTCAAACAAGCAGAATAAAAAGCTCAGCGCTGGACTTTAATTCTTGTGCCTGGAATTAAAAGCATGGGTTGTAACCCAGGTTTTCTTTAAACTGAAAATGTAAAGACCCTTTTTAGTATTGGGTGACTGACTTATGAGTCACTTTCCCTTCATATCATGTATGGTGTCTTTGCGATGAGAAACTGGGAATTTGCGCGGGTCTCATCCTCTTCCTGTACAGGCGGCTCCTAGGAGACTCTGTGCATAGCTGTGATTTGATTAGGACTGGCATATTCCAGTGTTTGCTTAATTGAGCAGTGAAGTGAGTTCTTTCACTGTTTCCCATGCCCAGGTCTGCCTGATTGAGAGAGGCCTCCCCAGGGATCAGGGCTGCCTGAGGTGGGCCATTCTGTATATTTGTACCTCTCACTTCATAACCCTCCTCTAGCTTAAGCACGCTTCGTCCATCAGCTTCATATTGTTTCGCACTTACTCTCTCTAACTCCCTGTCACTCAGCTCGATGTGTAAAATTAGCTCCCCTCTCCTACGTCCTCGAAAAATTGCTTTTCCCACAGTGACAGGGAGTCAGCAAGACACAGGATATACAACAAGACAGAGCAAGGAAAAAATACAGTGTGAAATGAGAAGAAAGTGCTTAAAGGAGCATTGCACCATTTTTAATCTAATCTGTAACAAGTCCATCTCAGGCTGTATTCAGGACAAAAGAGGGGACAAAACCTTCATGTGCCTGTTCATTGCAATTCACAGACTGGCTGCTGTAATTTGAACATTGATGGTACAAATCACCTGTTCCACCACAACCCATTTTGCCCAGGAGTATAAAATCATATAAATATCAATGTAGAGCAAACAACTCCCAGGAAAAAAAGATCCAGCCATGATGCGAGTCATGAGAGATGTTTTTAAGGGGGTGGTTGTGTTGCTGGCCTGCACCCTAAATCCTCCACGCTGCTGTAACCTTTCAGAGAGAAGCCTGAACAATCTGACCTTTAGCAGAACTCTGTCCTGCCTGTGCACGACCCTGCACACTGCCTGCAGGAAGACAAGCCTCTGACCTTTAGCCTAGTCACAGACACACACACACACACACACACACACACGTGTCTTTTTGTCATTGTGGGAACCTTCCATTTACATAATACTACTGTAGCTAATGAATGGTACACCAACACCTAAATCTAACCTTAGCCCCAGTAACCTAAACCAAATATTTTACCTATATTGTTTTTTTTCAAAAGAAATTATTGTGGGTACATTTAGTACTGATCTATATTATACACACACACATGGATGTACACACCGACGCATGTACACACACACACACACACACACACACACACACATACAAACAAATATTCTTAATCACATATAATACAAGTTCCAGTTGAATTGAAAACAAATTGTTTTAAAAACGTCTGATATACTAGTTTTTATATTTTTGATGATGACATTGTTATAAAGTGGTGCCTCAGTTCATGACCACCTCAGAACTCCCATGACGTATAATAATAATGGGGAAATAATATATAAAAACTAAAAGAGGAAAAAGAGCAGAGCAAAAGGCCTAAACTCCTTTTGGCCTTAACCCTAAACCCAAAAAAAACCAAAAGGATGAAATGTTGCGTCCCGACTGGGACCAGCGCGCGAACTGATCGCGTGCCGATGTGCCAACGTGCAGAGAGCATGATAGGGCATGTCATGCCGTGAGCACGATTGCGCGCTATTTGCAACGTCTCCCAAGTGGCGAGGCACGGAGGTAGTCCGAACGCTAGAGGATGAGCGTGAGCTCATATGCGCATGTAGCGCGGGCGCGAATGTGAATAAAACCCAAAAGGTGCCAAAGTGCCAGGGGGCGATTGTGAGCTCGGGCACACGTGTGGCGCGAGCAAGCTAAGCTGGAGCGCGTCCCACTCAGGAGACCCTCAAAGTGCCCCTAAAGCACTAAATACCTCAGGGGTTCCCCCCAAACCCAATTCCCACCGCATACGCGTCCCTCAGAATTAAAAGTCCGTTGCTTGAACTACTATGACTTGAGCCGTGCAATGCGATTCATGCTGCATTCATGATTCATGATTCACGAACAAGTACACAGTCACTCATTGATTCAGATTCATAAAAGTGAAGATATGAAGTGAAGCTCTATGCAGTGTTCGTCATGTTTTTTTCTTTATTTTTACATATATAGTATTGAATTCTTTGTGTAAATACTTCCATGGGTTCTAAAATGGTTTGTAAGGACAGTCAGCTGGAAGTTAAAGGAACTGAAACCTCAGCTAGTGCTAGTCTAGTACAGCCCACAATAACAATCATTTGGTGCCTTTTTGAGGAAATGAAATAGAGGTTCTTAACTTCTAATATCTATTGTATTGTATATTCATTGATGACTCATTCTTTTAAGTCATATGTGCAGAACATAGTAAAAAAAGATATTCTGGGAGAATACCCAGAATAAACCCACATGGACATGAAGGAGGACAAGGAGGACAAGCAAACTCCACACAGGCAAACTCTAAGGTCGGAGTCAAACATAGGGATGCTGGAGCTGTGGGGCAACCATGTCTTTGGTTAAATTTGCAAGGATTATGGTACTTAAGCTCTCCTATAATATCCCACTACCATCTTTCTGCACCAACTACCACTAACAGGATAGAAAAGAAATAAATATTCTACTGTGTTTTATTTAGCTATATCACTTTTATTAGCCAGGTCATGCTCAGCAGAAAAGGTTATCATGAACTTGAGACCCCACAGACCAAAACATGGCTTTGGGTGTGCCAGGGCCAGACTGCCAACCCTGTGCTCAGCAGTGCACAGCCAGATGTTTGAGGCTTTGTGCCAAGACCTGGAGAAGAAAAACAGATGGCTTGGGTGGCTACCCACCTCTCGTCACAACAAACACGACTTCACACATCTACACGTGATTCACGATCAGCCATTAGCCAGGAAGACAACTGACATGACATGTGCTTAATAAGTTCTGTTATGTTCTTGTCTCTGCAAGACAATCTGAGACACTATAAGACACCCATCTATGGCTTGGGTGAAAGAAAAAAATGTACCTTTAGGAAGCATGCGTACTTTAACCTTAATCAGAGACAGGTTTTTCCAATAGTTAATGAGTGCTGAGGACACACACAGGACAGAAAACAGACAATAAGTAACTACAGGAGATTTTATAATGGAACGCAGTTGTATGTTATGCAGACTGAAAGTGATCTACCCTGCCAACATCTGAATTTTGACTTTGCATAAAGCTCTATCTATAAAGCTCTGGCTGAGCCAAGTTAGAGGGAACCATTCAGGCTCAAGCATGTAATCCTGTGATGAGTGGCTGGCTAATGTAGGGTGGGCTACATTACACTACACCAAGTTATTAGAAATTACAATGAACATTTAAAATTAAGATTTAAATTGTATGTCTCTAACTCTGTTCATATATATAACAGAAGAATAAATTATATTTTATTATTAATCTTGCACACACTGTGTGAAAGACCATCCATAATAGCAACACCTGACCTTTAGGATGCAAGCTCAACATGGTGTTAAAACTCAGACCGTCAGTAATTTGCTGTTTCCAGCAGATGGCTCTTACCTAAATGGCTCTTACCTTACTTTTTTTAAATAATAGTACTTCAAATCATATAATAATAATAATAATACACTGCACACAAAAATTAAGGGGAAATTTCAAAATGAATACGAAGAGGATCCCACAAAAACTGCTGGACCATCTGATCCTGTCCATGACTCATCACTGTTATTGTGTTTTGGCAGTCCTGGGTGACCATACACCCTAAGAACAGACAATGTGTTGTACTCTCATCCAGTTTAACATGCTTCTGTTCACCCCCATTTATATGGCACTGCTACTTAATCATGATAATTGAATTTGTATCTCATTTGTATAATCGAACAACTTACTTTGACTTTTCATCTTGTTTAATAAAATAAAATCTAATGCTTCATTTGCTGATAGCTTTTTGCTCTTTATGCCACCAACTTGCATGCCACCATATTGGATCAAGTTTTTCCAATGGAGAGGTTGTCAACGAAGACCAGAATTGTTGCAGAAATCGATTGCCACAGTTTATGCCTCATATTTGAAAAATGTATTATGGTTTAAAAGTTATCAACAAAGAAAGTTCAAAACCTTTGTTGTTTGTCACAGGTAACTCAAGATGGAATTGAACACCGCTCCCATCGTAGCCACAGACTTCAACAACCAACACCCAAAAAATAACCAATTTCACACAGCACTGTTGTATCCCTCACAGCCGAGAAACCAGGATTGTGAACAGTAAGCCAAACAGTGGTCATGCAAAGGCCACTACCGAAAAAGACACCTCAATAGTGGTTTTGGCAACCTTTGGGAAAAGTCAGTGACGAACTAAGTGACGTGTCCTGTGCCTTTTGACTCACTCTGTATTGTTGCTTTGTGTTTTTTTAATAATTGCATACTGATTATCATGACGTTATTTGTGATTAACGAGTACATTTTGACAAAACAAAAAAAATGTGAATTGCCATTCAGTCAAGCAAATTGTGTCGGATTTGGAAATGCCACATTTATCCCTAAATAGTACCACTCAAACATACCAAATGTGGAACTAAGTATACAGCAATTATTCATTCTGACTAACTGATTAGTATACTACAACCCACCAACGAGCCCATTTTGAAAACATGCACTTAGCAATTTGCAGTATGATTTGCAGATCTGGAAACTAGATGTACAATAATCCCATTTTATGCCAGACTTTGACAAATGAGTGTGGAGATAATGTTCAGTGACTTAATTATGGATGAACACTTGATCTGAGCATTTTATTAGTGATCCCTAATTGCTAACATCTGCAGTACTGTTCCATAATTAAGTGTTTTCTCACAATGCATTGGCGAGGGGCAAACTAGCAAACATGAAAAAAGCAATGCTTTTCCCTGGTTCTTGTGTAAGTAAATTTAATTATACACAGGAAAAGGGGACATGTTACTTTCAGGACATGCATTTTCCAAGATATACTATAATTTCAGACTGGGAGAAATCTAATTAATTTACCAACAACCACTGAACTGGCATCAGCAGTTCCACTCTCATTTACACAATTAGAGCAGTACGCAGCTGTGCCTTTGTAAACAACAAACAAACAGTTTGTTAATTGTACCAAGTCTGGCTGTCATTTCATTATGAGACAGAGGCCGTGAAAGTGAGATAGAGCAGAAGCACGCTGAACCAGAACAGCATCAGCATGTAAGCACACATGCGCACCTGCGCAGATGCTTTTGTACAAGCGCATAAACACACCTTTTCACACCCGCAATCACAAACAATGAGTGTGTAAACAGCACAAAGACAAAACAGCCTGCTAATGAGCTGTGTATGTATTCAAATGTTTACAGTGAACATAGGAGGTTCAATTACTTTAGCATCAGCTCACATGATGACCACCAACTTTATTGTCTAATGTAATTCAGTCTAGAAATGAAAGGTGGTATGTGTCGACCTGCTGTGAATCAATTTCCAAGCTAAGAGCCAGGTTAATTACATTTGAATAGTTCTGTGAGCTGCAGGTAAACAAACCAAAAACAGCGACCAATAATAACTTTCTTTGCAATACAGTGCTTCAGAGTTAATGCACTAACCAGGCTCACATCCTCTCAGTTTCTGCATGCTTATCAGCTCCCTACGCTCTTCTGAAATACAATTTCTTTAATAGGCAGAATATGGTTTAAAATGTCACATTTCAGTATTTTGTGTAGTTCTCATAGCATTTTAGCATTTTAATGGCAACTGCAATGGAAAGAAGAGTAGTGGCCTCTTTGTTGCCCTTTTTGACAGCGCGCCATCCTTCAAAAGCCTTTGTCTCACCGTGCGCTCAGATGCATTCACACTTGCCCTCTGCCATTCCTGACCAACTCTACACTGGTGGGGAAGTGATCTCATAGCTGCATCCTCTTTAGCAGACAGTCCTGACTCCATGCTTGACTTTCTTGGGCACCCGGAAACCTTCATTACTGCAAATGAACCACATTCCTTAAAGTTCTTGATGATTTGATAAATGGTTGCTCAGGGTGCTATCTTACAAGCAGCAATGTCCTTGCCTATGAGACCTGCTTGATGCAATGCAATGACGACTGCTTGTGTTTCCTTGGAGGTAACCACGCATAACAGAAGAAGAACCACTACCTTTTTAAAGCAAACAATCTGCTCTTCTAATCAGAATGACAGACTGATATCAGCTGTCTTGTCCTCATTAACCTTTTCTCCTGAGCTAATGAGTTTTACTACAAATTAATGTAAGGAAATCAAACCTTTCCAACACTGTACTAACACTTAAATACAGCGAGGTATTTAGGTATTAAAAGGTCTGGTGTTGGTGAAAAAATAAAGCATTCTCAGACACTTGATGTATTTGCCAGTTTTACTTCTATTCCACCAGTCTGTTTTATAAGTCTCTAGCACACCTTGACTGAATATTGAATATTTACCCCATTTCATGGTGAGTGCTAATACATATGCTAAACCAAGTCCATCAACAGATTTAGGCCAAAGCACTGACTTTGCATCTCAAGGACACTGACCTTCCTAAAGCCACTGCACTGTACATTTGGGGGTAATCATTTTACGCAGGCAGTGAGTTTCACTTGGCTCTACTAGAAAGTTAAGTGATTAGTTATGTATTCTGCTATGAAAATACAAATGAAAAGACAAATTGTATTGAAACTCAACCTGTGATCATGATCATGTAGGTACGTCATGTTTATAGAAATGAATTCAGCACGTTTTGAAGAATTAACTGTACCATTGTTTAAAATATTTATAAGCTTGATGGTTTAAGAAGTAGCAATGTTACAACCACTCTGTATTTACAAAACTCTCTACTTACTGTTTAAAACTCTCACATTCTCCCGTGCTGAATGAGAAACTCAGCAGTCTGTGACGTAGGGAGTCACATGGCAGGAGTGATGAGTGCTGGGATATGTAGTGAGGAAAAGCTGAAGTTTTGCAAATATTGTTTTTGTTCTTCACTCTGAATACATTATTGTTTTCCCAACCGTAGTTTGATAAAAGTGTTTTAAAGCACCCTACACATTATAATACTCTCTTGTGCTAGATTTTCTCTGACGCAGGAAGTCACATGGAGGTATGATATATGCGGTATATGTTAAAGTCTTTGGATTACAATACATTTAATTTACAATGGTTTTGTCAGAACGTATTGCATCATAACCTGGAGCCTACCTGTATTTTCTAAAATGTTTTACTTGAAATGAATTACATATTATTTATTATGGAAATAATAAATAATATTATGCGTGGGTTTACTTCGGGTACTCCGGTCCCCTCCCACAGTCCAAATACATGACTTTTGGGTTAATTGGTGTCTCTAAAGTGGCCCATATTGTTTGATTGTGTGCATGACTGTGTGTTAGTGTCCTACAATGGATTGATTCCCCCATCTAGGGTTGTTCCTGCCCTTGTGTCCAAAGTTGCCGGGTGGGCACCAGCTGACCAGCGACCCTGTGTTAAGCGAAAGATGATGAATGGATGGATTACTGAATTGCAAGTAATCTTGCAAAAGCTATTTTGTACTTGTAAACACACCACATTTTAACCTTAATCTATGTGATCAGTAGTAATTGTCACTACTGTTCAAAAATCTTATTTGTAAGTAGAAATTTAAAGTATAATAAATAGCACTGATATCACTCGTGTAACACAAGTTTTAGGCAGGAAAGTCATTATCTTAAGGCTACTTAAGGCCTACTGATATATATTAACAGCTTTTTTTGGACTGACAGTTTGAACAACACAGTATCTTCACCTTTTCATGTCAAAGACAAGCACCCAGTGCTGCATGTATAGGGCAAATTTTAAATACACATCTACACATCTGAAGACAAAAAGAAGTGGAGGTGAAAAAGAACAACATGGAAGAGCTGATCTATGGCTGTGTGTATAATGAATACTTACTGGCCAACCAAGGACAAACAGAGTTTACTTTTACAACTCCAATAAACTTTTCTTCATAAACATTTTACATTGAGTCTCCACAAATTAGTTTGTGATGACTCAATGGATAATGATGTGGCAAATAGTAGCAATGAAATTATATAGCAGCACTGTGAAGGACGCAATATCATTTTAAAGAAAATGTGAACGGGAGCTATAAAGCAAAGACTTAGCTTTAGAACAACCCATAAAATAAAAGTCAGAGATAAAATGACCTGATTAGTTTTCAGAGACACTGACACTTTAGATGATATGTGTTCTAGTAGCCTTGTTTCCTTGAATAAAAAGCTACCACTTTTTATTTGCACCCAATACATTGCCAGTGACATTTTGCCTACAAGTTATTGCTGTGGGTCTGTAAGTTTTGTTGTCAGTATTTACAGATTTCAGGCAAAATGTAAAAGCTTTGAAAAACAAACAAACTCAGTTACTGTAGATGCTGAATGGAAATCCCACACCACTCATTTGGATCAATATTAAATACAGAATTGGGTGCATTATACCAATAAATCTATTAGACTGCAAATGTAGAGATGGCTCTTTGGCTCACTGATCTACAAGCCACCTCCTTTTTCATTACCAGAGCAATGGATTTCCTGTAGTGGTGAAATTGATGCATCACGCTGGACATGGATCACTGTGGCAGATGACATATCATTTCAGCATAAACAGCCAATATGTGATCACAGCTTGCCTTTAACATCCAAGTAAGACATTTTTCAAGCTAAACTACATCATCAACTTTTCACTGTCAGGAGAATCAAATTGGAGATATGAGTAAGCTTGGTTCAACCTGACAAACCAGAGATCAGTCTCACTCCTGTGAGAACAGAACCCAATCTGAAATCTGTCTGGTTCAATCTAAACCAAATTAGAAATGGCTTTGCTTCAGTAGCTGATTTTGTCATTACCATTACAAAAGTCATAGCCATTACCCAAGCTGCTACGAAACAAAGGTCAGGGTAACCTTTTCAGAGCATGACTAGGCAAGCTGTGTTTTGCCGGACTGCCATCAGCTGCACAGCATTCATCATGCAAATGTCAGCATTATTCGATCCCTTGATGGGTTAACAGCATTGGTTTAGTCATTAGTACCTTTTCTTGGTGCCTACAAGTATTGCCAGTTTGTGAAGTGTTTAGCACTTAAATATGACTCCAATTTCCATTTCATCTGTCATTTTCTGATTACATGCTGTGTGATGCCACAATTAGATGACTAAACAATATATATTATTTAATGACAAAAATAGTAACATTTCATAAAATGAAATATTCCAGTAATCTAATAAGCAGCTTCGTACTAACATCATACTTTCCTATGAACAGATTCAGTTTTACAGTTTTATTTCAGTTTATTTACACTATCTTCCTCATATAAATCATGTTCTGTAAAAATAGCCTGTCAAATTAGTGAAAATTCTTATTTGGATGTCTGTGGAGAATTATTCAAATCTAAAATTCATCTCAACAGCTACCTGAAGTTCAATGTTTGTTGACTAAGATTTCCCCTACAGTCACCTGCCCTAAATCCATTTGTGTGTTTATGGGGTACTTGAAGAAAGAGAAAGAAACTTATTTAGTTCCATCACAAGATGCTTTTTTTTTTAAATCCTGAGATACATGGATCATCAGAATGGGTACAATGTTGTGGAGTTCATGCATTGTATATGTACATTTTAACAACAACAAGGCAGCCAATCACACCAAGCCAGAGGAACTCTTATTTTAAAAGTCTAAAGACACACGACAAAAGAACCCATGCTGCAAAGTGATGGCAGTTAGGACACATACCGATGTGCAACAGGCAACTTATAAGTAAGTATGCAAATAATTATGTATTTTGTCCTTTGGATTGAAATAAGTACAATTCTGTAACATAATTACAATTACATTTGTTTGATAGCTGTTGTTTTTAAGGGTCGCTTCTTGTAATGTTTGGTTTATGCTGTGTTTATCCATCAATTGAATAAAAGTAATTAACATGATTATTGTTCCCTTTACTCTTCTGCACTGGTCAGTACAGTAAAATTCAACAACAGAAGAAAAACAGCAACAAAGTTGGTTCTATGGGATCTTTTTTTGCCTATAAAGAAATTACACAGCATATTCTTGTTGTTATACTGTGATGTTATAACACTTTCACAGTTTTCAGCTCAGTCTGTGCAAAATTACGGTCTTGTCAAAAACATATTTTGGTGATACATTCGTAACTGATACTTGGCTCATGTTTGATTCCCACAGATTATATTTAAGTGACGGCTGGTATGTAGCTTGATATCTGTAGTGTTCTTGCTAGGACAAGAAAGCATGCAGCTATTTGTATTCAGTGCTTAACTAGCTAAAGCAATTCATGTTCACATGTTAATAAATATACACCAGTGAGCTTCATTAACTATATATAATATCCCTCAAAAACATTTGTGCTTCAGCAAAGAGGAGTCAATCAGTAAGACAAACAGCATCCCCATGGGTAGCCCGCTCAGACAGTCCAGCAAAATAATCTATCAAACTTCCCTACTGGGACTTTAATAACTGTGAAATCTAGGTAATACCAAATCAAGTGCAAAGAGACTGCAAGACAAGGTGTTTTAGCCCATGCTGTTAGAGTGTACATCTCAAGGGCCATGACACTTCTGATTTTAGTCTCTTCGATAATAACTGACAAAAGGCAGTGTGAAACAAGCATATAAAAGACAAACTGTACATGCAGCCTAATCATTTAATCTGATTGAATAAGGTGGATGAAAATATGAATAGTCTGCTAAACATAAAGCTAGCCTTTCGCACTCTGAATGTGTGTACGTTGTCTGGCCAACAAAATTCCCACATTCTAATATTATGTAGGACTAATATTAGGTTTGATTAGTCTACAATGGGACATGATTTTTACCAGCTTATGCAAAGTCACAATATTTGCTTCCTCTAGAGTTTGATAAATGATGATGGAAGAGTCGAAGCATTCTGTAAAGTGTGTTCCAGCACATTCCTAACACTTTCAAGGAGCTTATAATCAGGACTCTGTTGTGGCCAGTTCACGAGTTAAATGACACCAGATCCACACTTCCTCAATTTGAGTCTGGTGAATCTTGAATTATCATCTACGAATTTGAGGAGAAAGAAAATCCATCGCTAGGATAAACGGGACATTCAGTAATTTCAAGCTGACTTTTGAGTACCCAAATCATAACACTGCCTCCAGGCTTATTCAGTGGGTACCATGCATGATGGGTGTATTCCTTTAGGCACCTCCAATTCACAGTCTAATCCTTATGTTCCCTAGCAAATCGGATACTTTTTAAAAAAAATTAGATGCAAGTTCTTATTTGGAATGCCATAAATATAGCCATGTGTTTTAGTATGGACTGCGATAGCCTAGCGGTTAAGGTACTGGACTCTCCTGGGTTCAAATCCCACCTCTGCAAAGAAGCCACAGTTGGGTCCTTAAGCAAGGCCCTTAACCCACCATTGCCTGAATTGTAAAATTGTATCAACTGTAAGTCGTAAGCCACAACGTGAGATTAGTTATTTTAACAATGGTTTATCAGTCTCTTTATTATAATACAACCAGCCAATATAAAACATTTGTATGCAGTATTTAAAAAAACCCTGAAAATCTGCTTCTATATGGCTACAGTTTCAAGTATTATGTGACCTCTCCATACACTTGGGCAATAGCAGCTGGGATGCCAACTGTCCCCTACCGTCTGAAGAAGCTTGATCTTGAATGGACTTTGTTGGAAGGGTGACAGCCAAGATACAACATTTTAATGGAGGTCATACATAACAAACTGACATTTGATTGCATAATCTTTTCTGAAAATGATCATTTCTATTTTTTGTGTACATATATCCTGTATGTTCTGTTTATATCTTTTTGTTTATATAAAGGCACTGGTACATAGCTCTATATGGTCATTACACCATTGCTAAGGCAACAAATCGCAGCTAATGTAAATGCCAGCTAATGTAAATTATGTACATGTGTATTTGCCCTGGGTGCAGGACCCTTAATCACGGTGTCATCCAAGTGCCACATTAATTTAGATAAAAAACACAAACAAACAAATAAACAAAAACATATGCACATTTGTTTAGCACACAGAATTAACATTCACTACTTACTATCATACAAGACGAAACTTTTACTATGCTCTCTCATGTTACTTGTTATGATAATGCTGACTAAATGCCACTCAGATAACAGATATGCAAATAACTTTACTTTCAAGTGTACGTAACAAGCATACAAATTTCAACATTACAAACTTTAATCAGATTGCTGACTTCAGTGTGCATGCAACAGTTCTTTCAGTCTGTAATCTGAATGGCAAATAACAGATTGCATGTAAACATAAGACAGCATCTGAATTGTACTGCATTGTAGCTTTCTAGAAGGCAACCTGCTCAGACTGGCACAGTGGCACAGAATCCCTGATTCGATGGGCTGTGCTATGTGGAGTTCACAAGTCCTCATGTATGAATAGTTTAAAGAAACCTCATTTAACTATGAAACACAGTGTCTTATAAAGCCTAGTATCAAGAGGACAGGCATACCTTTTAAAGGGCACCAGTCCATTGCAGGTATTTTTTAATGCACCACAACGCCTACATGTACAAACCCCACCCAGGCCCTCAGGAAGTGTTGTACAGTATTCAGCAGCTGGGTCTTTCAACTGAACCACCAAAAAAACTGTACCCATTGTAAACAACGAGTTGCACCATCATTAATGACAATGAGAAATGGGCTCTTTCAGTGTGTATAACATTACCACTTCAGTGTGTTTTGAGGACTTGCTTAGCACCCACTCACTGACATCAAATGTGCACTTATTTAATCATAACACCACTTATTTTCTCAAGATCCCCAAGAGAGCTACACCTTTTTCAGAATTTTAACTCACCAAAGCCAGAAGGATTAAACATGTACTTAGTCCAGTGTGTTTTGAGATGTGTATTTTACATCACTCACTTTTTTTATGGAGTCACCTAAACAAGTGCAATGCCATACTCACCTCATGGAAACGTGATAGAACAAATCGAAAATTATGGCCAGAGTTGATGATATATTTTTCTCATATTATGGTTTACACTCTGCCTTCATTTTATCAGGTACACTCACGGTATAGGTGCACTTATTTGACCACAACTGACCATTGCAGTGACACTGGTGAGGTAGTGACATTTAAGAGTAGGCAGCATTGCTGTGGGCTTTAATTACCATACACACTTGCTGTCCAATTTATTAGTACTGATAAATGTTTTAAGTGTACATTTAGGGACCACATCTTATTTTTCCATGGGTACCAATGCTTATGAGAAATTCTTACCACAGGAATGTATGGATGGTAGACTATTCTTAAGCAATCCTGATACTGATTGTTCAAAGCACCAGCAATGTCACAGATGACTCATACTAAGGCCGATATGCGACAACGGTGCTATAATGTCAGCAGGGTGCTGGAAATGGTAATTCACTCAAATATCTGGTCAGTGGTGGTCCCGTTCTGATTGCATTAATGTGACTGTCAACCTAAGCACATTTATGGTAGGTGTACACAACAAAATGGCTAGAAGAAGCATATCATAAAACTGCAGCAACTACTGATCTATATCTAGCTTGCTACATGCGCTACATGCTATAATGCACATAAGCAAAGAAGCATAAAATGTGATGCAAGCAAACGGCAGCTGATGGAAGGAGAGAGAACTAGAACAGGTAAATGATGATATATGGCAAGAATGACCACATGAAAAGTAAATTCCACTCCTCCCTTGTTTGGAGAGGGACTACTAGACATCTAGTATCTAGGAAGCTTGTAGAAAAGGTAAAGAAGCTATCCCTACACAGTTTATTAGGAGTAGTGTCCCTATTCCTATTCCTATTATCAACAAGATGTGAAGATGGAGCATTTCACTCACCTTTCACTTTGTTTTTCACTGCCGCCGCTGGAGTGGCAGAGCACAATGAGTGGAAAGGAAGAGCAAAACAAGAATGGAAGTAGAAAGAGACAAGGAAGAATAAGAGAGAGAAAGAGGAGGAAACATTTGATTAGACCATTCAAGGTGGTATAGACACCTGCCATCTAACATGCAAATTTTTCTCTCCTAAGACACTGGAATTATTGCACAAGAGTCCAAATGTTCGACAGGATCTTGCTGGGCTGAAAAGTTCTGTTGTTGTGTTTTTCATTCTGTGTAATAAAAGAATTGGGAAAGCTGCATGGCGACTGGGCCTCAGACGACCAGCAATTCTCAGTTGTGCTATTACATCCTGATTGCTTATCGATCACAAACACAGCTCTGCAACAGCCTTCCAATTAGCAATGCAGTGTATGCCTCTAGTGCACTCACAGGGAAATACATCCGAGCAAATACTGTCACAATTCTGTCATCTTTTCACACGTTTGTGTGTCCTCACACAATTCATACTTCCAATTATTTTCAACCAGAGCCTCCATTTATATGTCACGATAGAAGACAGTCCAAAATGCACAATTATTGTATACAATTCAAAATGCAGTGGGGACCCCGAAGAATGTAAATGTTATATACAAAGATGCAGTTGCATTCAAAAGTTTGGAATAACTATATAATCAAAGTACAGTGATTAGCACAGGTCAATCTAGCTGCTCTGACTAATAAAATACATTGTATTTCCATAGATTAAATAATGTAATATGCTGGAATTCATAATGTCTGAGTTTAAGAAAACAAAGAAAAAATTATATAAATAGAATGGAAAAGCAGTCTGGTGTAGATGACACTAGTATTTGTGTGCCAAAGCAGCCAAATAAGGATCTGTAATTTCTGTGGTTCAAACTACAGACAATATTATAGTCTTGTGCACCTGGGTCTTCCACCTAATTAATAATTGTTAGGTCCAAAAACCTGTTCATTCAAGACACAATTGAATTATATCTTTGGAACCTGATGCATGAAATGACTTTCATAAGGTTCCCTGTTTCCTGAAAATTCTATTTTGCTTTTGCCATTATGGAGCGGCACAGTTGTGCATGTGGATAGAGCAGTCAGCTTATAGCTCTGATATCCCTGGTTTGATCTTGGATAGATCTTAAAATCTTATGTTTTAAAGAGAAAGAACCAAGTTTATTTTATCATTACAGTATGCAGTAATGATAAGCTGGTCAGTATGTTATTATGTTACTTATTATTACTATGGTATTATGAGGGTCAACAGGGCATAGCCATTAAGGATCCTTCAAATGTACTTTCTCTTTTGTTAATGTACTCAAATATTATTCGTTTTACTTATCATGTGTATAGTATAGCACTGGACACAGATGGAGCTGGTATGGTAAATATGAGAAACTTCTTACAATCTGAAATGGCATACTTTAAATACCAATAGATATGTCAGTTATACACACTGAGCAAAAAACCTAGCAGTCTCACAGAAGGAATCTATTGTTTCAATTCTACATTTATGCTTAGCAGAGAAAACAAAAAATGCAAATATGGAAACAAATGAAGTGCAATGGCCATTATGTTTTTGGTCTTGACTGAGACAGCACACTGGTGTCTACAACCAGTAGAGTGTTATTTGATAGGAAAAATACAACACTTTCAAGGACTGGTTGACTCATTTGCTGATCCACAGGGTTGAAACAATGATGAGAGTTACATAGTATACCTGTACACTAGGTGGTGAAATCTGTTAACTGTTGTAAAATACATGATTTTCTGCCACAGGTGCAACTAGTCAGAGTGTAGGATATTGGAAATAAATATCTAGACAAAGATGACCGAACTGTTATATGTGACATATTTTTTGTAAGATTTCGTTAATTGTTAGAAAAAGCATATATATTCTACCCAAATACTAAAAACAAGCCTTCAGTTAATAGTGCATATATGAAAGGCAAGAGCCATTATTTTAGGTATTGTTTGTAGAGGTCAATCCTAAGATTTTTGTGGACAGAAGGTCTGGGAAGTTTGTTCCACCAATGGAAAGACAAGATACTAACACATCAAGATTTCCAGACACCTGAATCTCAAGGCCTGAGTAGAAAGTGTGCATTTTTGCCTCAAGGAAATTAGATAATGTGGAGCAGATCCTTTCGAAGCCTGGAAAGCTAGGACATGTGTTTTAAATTCAGTCCTGTTGCAAAAGGAAGCCAGTGGATTGATCTTGGTAAATGAGTTACATAAGCAAACCTTGGCATGTTGTGAACCAGATAAATGCTGCAGAATTCCAAAAGCTGTGTAGTGGAGCAATAGACCATGAAGTTAAGCCAGCAAGCGAGACATTGCAGTAATCGAGTCTGGAAATGCTAAGAGCTGGTATTAATATCCACGCAGTTTCAGTTATAAAAGCATGTGTTCTTCTGAGGTTATGTAATTGCTACTGAGTTCACCCTTAAAGGTGAAAATATATAATATTGTACAAATCATACATATTATTATTACTATAGGATTATTATAGGATATTACCATAGGTTTAAACTCTTTGTAGTGCTTGTGCACATACATTCTCTTTGGGCAGCCTATGTTCAAAAATATGGGCTTTATCAAGATATTCATATTTGACGTATTATAATTATACTGCTCCCGATCTGAGTAACTCAGAGTAACTCATGGCTTGACAACTGAGTGAATCTCAATTTGTCCAAACTAAGAGCTAAGTGTTGGAACACAAATCTGTACATCAGCCTGCACCCTGAGGAGACAAAAGATTTAAGTCAGAATTTCTCAATCCCTGTACTACACATTTTAGTGCTTTTCCTGTTTAAACACACACACTTTAACTCAGTAATATGCTTACTAATGAGCTTAGTAGTTGGAGCAGGTGTTTTGAGCAAAGAAAACACTGATTCCTGATCAGGCAACCGTAATTCCTTTGCTCTAACCTGGTACAGCATACACTTAGCAGTTTATAGCTCTTATCCGTTTCATTTATTAGCTGTTATTACTTATAATCTAATTTGTTATTGCACAGTATTTTAATGTCTTAGTCATTTTTCATTCTTGTTACCGGTGGATCCTATTATTGCCATCACCCCATATTTAGAACGTTTACAGACCTACCGGCATAGTGCATTTGTAGAATAGCTGCTATAGAATAAGCAGATTTCCTTCATACTGGCTTTGTCTTTACAGTAATATTTTTCTAAGAACATTTTACAACCATTTTCCACTTTCCATTTGCGTTGCCATTTAACTGTGATTTACTGAGCTTTGATCACTAATACAAGCACAAATATCACAGTTGATCACAAACATCAACTGAATCTTCTATGGTCATACTGTAATGTGCTCTGGCCCCATGCCAATGCAGCGAGGTGACCAAGCCTACAGCATGCTATGGTTGCTGAAATGCTGGCTGTCATGTCTGGCATTTGGCTGGGAGTGTCTGGTGGGCTGTCTGGCTGGGCTGGCCTTCGGTCTCTTGGATCTTGGCCTGTGCATTTTTGTTTTAGAAGGGCAGAGCTGGTTCATAGTCAAAAAATGAATAATAATCTGAGATTGTAAAGCTGCTTTGAGAAAATGCTCAATCGTAAAAAGTGTTATATAAATAAATCTGACTTGACTTGACAATCTGCAGAGTTGTCAGGCTTCAGGACCAGAATTGAGAAACACTGATCATTTTCGATTCAACATCCTAGCAACAGTGAGTAAAAAGCTGAAGATGTGTCCATTCTGAGCTGATTTACTTATTAATTGAAATAGTTAGATTATTTGTAAGATAGTATTTGATAGCTTTATTAATGCTGCAGCGTTTTACATTGAATGTGTAAAAGTTATTGCCAAGAAGAGTCAATTCTTTAAACAGAAAGAAGTACCGAGTCATATTTGGGTCATGCAGCGAAGTAATGTTAGCAGAGTTAGCTCTATATACGACCTGTTATTTAAAGTGTTTATGTTTCGATTACCCGACTAGAACAAATTAATTAAGCTTATGATATAACACAATGTCTAAGAGAACAATTTCACATGCAGTTCATGAAGCCTTGAATCACAGAATGAGATCGTTATAATTTAAAGGAACAGACACTCTTAATCAGTCATTCTAAAAAAGGTGAAAGGCTAGGGTGAAAATGGTGCTCTGCTGCCCAGTCAATGCAATATTTTGAGAAAAATGATCAAAGACATTTGATTAGGATCTCAGGGAACTGTAAGAACCTATTATATATGTTATTGTATAATATGTAATATGCTACTTTTAAGTTATGTTTTGCTGAGAGTTTTAATCACAGCTTTAAAACCATATATTTATTTGAGCTGCCTAAAGATACCATATTATCATACCACATTATATTCAATCTGCAAATTAGTATGTCAGTGTAATAATGACATTGACCATGTTGCCTAGCTACATGCTGTTTTTCTGAATGAATTCTGAATGTTCTGTTTAAAACATAATAGTATGTGAGTTACAGGACACAACCTCAATCACTAAATATATGTTGGAGGCTGTGGAACAGAAAGTGGAGAGAAAGAAAATGAGCAGGGGTGTGGAACCATGGTGAAGCAAAATAGATGAAATGGAAAGACTGAATATCGTGGACAATAAAGAGTAGGGTAAGGGAGATGGTGAGAAGAAAGAGAAATAAAGAAAGTAGAGCAGAAAAGATGAGACAAGGAAGGGGAGAGAAGAACGCAGAAGAATGGATGATGAGGGCAGAGGAGGCCTTCTAGCACCACGCAGCAAGAGAAGTGACAAAGCTCCCTCGCAGATCATCCCAACACCTTTCTGTGGCTGATGTTACATTGAATTATTCACCAGCCTTACATTATTGATGTGTGTTACATTCAGATCGAGGGGTGATGACCTAAAGTAGCTTAGGTGACAACTTCTGACAGTGCACATAACATTTCCGTACAACAAAGCAAATGTATACAGCCTTTCATCTAAGATGATTGTTCCGACCCGTCTAGGGTTGTAGGACATAACATTAAAAGCATGAGCGGATATGTGAGCGGCAATGTTAGAATTGTAAGGACAAATACGCAGGTCACTACTGCTCAGTGGATAAAAAATCCGCATTTATAGGAGGGTAAACATAAATGGATTAATGGATATACATGCAGCTGACAAAGTGATAACAACGGCGAATAAGTTCACTACCCAAACACTAAAACCAACAGTTTAACACAAGCAAATCGCTAACTACAGCCTTATAAGTCTTTTCTTCTAATAAGCGGATTTTGCATATTGTGCGAGCTCAAGGACACACAACCACCCGGGAAGTGAGCTTCCAGAAAAGATTCCAGCAGTCAGGCAGTTACTGGACAAGGTCATATAAGATTCTTAACTAGCAAGGAGTAACATGATGAGCACTAACATAGCCCTGCAAAATGCCTGCCCAAACAAACAGAAACAAGCTTAATTTGGGTGGCTTGAGGGCCCGATATCCTGTAGCAGGCCCTGTGCTTGCTGCCCAGCACTGGAAAGGAATTTGATTTGATTTGATTGGAATTTGCCATAAAAACACTATAATTGGCAGATCCAACACTGGTGCCATGTGCTTTTCACAGATAAGAGCAAGTTTCACCTGATCACGTGGCAGACGTGACAAGGTCGGGAGACACAGTGGAGAACATTATTCAGCATCATTCAGCATGACCGAGTTGGTGGTTGGTCAGTGATGGTCTGGGAAGACATATACTTGGACCAGGACCTATCAAAGCTAGATGACAGCACACTGCAGTGGATCCTGGGTTTATCCTGCTGCACAACAATGCCTAATGTGGTATTGCAGTATGCAGTATGCAGGCAGATCTTGGAGGATGAAGTACTAGTCTGACCTAAATCCAGTAGAACACCTCTCTGACATTATGTTCAGGTCTACCTGGCACTGCCAGGCAGCACTTCAGACTGTCCAGGTACTTAGTGATGCCCTGGTCCAGATCTGAGAGACTATCCCCCAGGACACCAACCCACATGTCATTAGTTGCATATATATATATATATATAT
>JAUZST010045351.1:0-25852 GCA_034779995.1 Parotocinclus haroldoi
ATTTCGGATTTCCTGACCTTTGATAAAAGCATCAATTCTCCAAAAATCCTCCCATATCTCTCTGACCCGCTTTGTATCCGCTCTAAGTGGCAACTTTTTCTTAATTTCTCTCATGTTCTTTGGTCCAATTAAACGGAATTTTGGTCCAAATAAGCGAATAAAATTACACGTTTATAATAGGATTTGTTTCGGTACTTTAGGATTCGGTCCGAATAAGCGGCTGATCCAATTAACTGGTGTTCCAATTAACAGGATTCGACTATATTAGAAAAAGCTGTTAGAGGGTTTTAACACTTTTAAGACAGTGCTCACAATGAAAAAAAACCCTCCAAACTGTTAAATATGTACTACTGATTAAATCCAGAGTTACTGGTGTTATAGTTCAGTCTGTATCTTACCTGACACCATTTCATGTAGGGTTCAGCCGATTTTCTCAGTGATGCTACACTCTGCTCCACTCGTCCAGCCTCAGGATTTACGTAGTGCACTCGGGATTGTGGGGTGATATAGAGGGAAAGCTGGAACCCAAAATTCAGCTTAATGTACTTTGCTAATGAAAATATTCTATGGATTAGTGATGCACAATGTGTCAGTACCTCATCTGTTAGGAGAGAGGGTTCACTTTCTTTATCATCAATAGCAGCATTTCCTGACATGATGTAGTGTGAGGCGTAAAGTCACTGGCAGCATTAGAATTAAAAAGTATAAACAGCCACAAGAGAATTCCTTTACTTGTTTTACTCTTCAGTTTCTCAGTACTGCTGGTTATTTAAAAAAACAGGTTTTTCAAGCAAAATGATCTTCCTCCTCATCACTTTTTTAATTGAGCGATAAGAATGAAATACATTTTAAAGATAAATAATACAAAGACGACATGTATCTGGGTTTATTAGAGTTTAAATCATTAAGTTGATTAAATTAAATCATAATTACGGAATGCAGTTATATCAAAGAAACATACACCTGTCTCAGATTTATTTCTATTCCATATCTGTTTAGGGAAAAAAATGAATGAATTAAAACGTCTAACATTTGTACTACAGTATAAAAGTCTTAGTGTCTCGTGCAATAGCAAATAAAAATAGTCTAAAATGTAATACGTAAAAATGTGTGAACACCGAATCTTTTCATATAACCTTACCGATTTTTTATATACTCATTAAAATTTAAATAAACATAAATGTGTTTAAATAAAGTTAACTGATCTGTGCAGCACGTATTAAACGTAAGAAAGACAAAATCTTAAAAAACATAAACTTTACTCGTTTAACTTAAAACCATTATTAAACAGCGTTCAGGATTACTGTTTATGTGAGTAAGATCTAAAATGTAGTTCATATATGAATCTTAACATTAATAAACCGTGTGTGTGCCAGAAACACTGCAGTGCTAATCGCACCACCACAATTGAACATCTCAAATATCCTCAACTCTCGCGTATAGAAACTAATGATCGAATTAACTCAAACCATCATGATTCATTAATAAGCATAACACTGAATCGATTACATAGCTAATTTCTTTATTTTACCTTCACCAGTATTCCACCGATATCTAAACACACCTGCTTTCAGGACAAATCCCGTTTCACAACGGCGAGACGAAGGAGACAAATGCATCCTGCGCCAACGCACGAAACGCGTTTTATTTTAAACACGGATAAACGGTTCCTGTCAGAGTGTAACGTTGCACAAATGATTAACTTTGTATTTTGATAAACCACTTATTAAAGGACAATGATTAAGAGTGGAGAACTGTCCATATTACAAGCGGTCAGGTCGTTACTCGGTCTAATGGTCCACTACCAGGGTGGCATGGGGTTCGAGGCCCAACATCATCCAGTCTCCCTCCTCCCTGTCTACACCGAGCTTTTGTGATAGTTATTAAAACTTATTATCTGTGTAAAGCATGCAAGATTAAAAGATCGTTAAACACAAAGAGACTGTATTTGTTAAAACATTTGCATATCTATCTAGGAGCTACAATCGTCAGCATTTTATTGGCCAAGTATGCTCGCGCGTACAAGGAATTTGTTTGGTTACACACATATTGTTACATGTTGTAATGTTGTAATCGTATAAATCGAATTAACACTGCTGTATCCTTCAGTCTTCAGTAGTCCACGGGTGGAGGAATGATGTCTATATCTTTGGGAGTGAATGGAGAGGAAAGCATTATCCCGAACCGCTCTCTCAGTATTTCAGTAAGTTCTTGATCTGAGAGATCTGTTCTGATTTGGGGTGGCTGATCCTGACTGGGCAGGTGGCTGACGGTCAGTTTGCGCCCTATGATTGAGATTCTTCCCGTGGGTAGGAAAAGTGAGCAGATGGACTTGCAGAAGAAGACGGAGCTGGGGGAACTCTGGTGGTACTCGCACATGGCACTGAAATCTTCAATCTGGCATGGATCTAGGGTGAACTTGTACAGGTCTATCCATTCCTCCTTCTGCTTCAAATCCACAAAGAAGCGATCTCCATCAGCTCTGATTCGGTATACTCCGTGACTCTGGCTTTGGCTCGCTTCCGTCTCGAGGGAAAGCGGGAGCGGAAAACCAGCACCATAGCCCACGTCACAGAGCCATCGGTGTCCGTCCAGAGTCACCATGATGAGGAGGTGATCAAACGGAGGTCCGTACTTTCCGGTAAACCGGTTCTTGACCTGCGCAGCCAGAAGATGCACCTGGAAGCCGAGCTGTTTTAGGAGCCAGGAAAAGAGCCCGTTGTTTTCGTAACAAAACCCCCCTCTCCGGTTCAGCACGATCTTCTGATAGACCAGCTGGAGGTCGAGCTGGATCTTCTCTCCACAGTGAATACTGAGACCCTCGAAAGGTACAGAGAGTAAATGTTTCAGCTGGAGAACTCGCAGAGTCGCCAGAGTTGGAAGAACTGGAGCAGAACAGCCGATACGTAGTAAATATTTCTCAATCTCCATGTTTAGTAAGTCAGATCACAAGAACTTTTTTTATGGTTCTGAGCTTGAAAAGCTACAAGCCAAGCACTTCCTGCTACAAATGACCTCTAGTTTCGTACAGCAACGCAAGCTCATTCATATTTAAACATAAGTGAAATGTTTAGTAAATAGTTGTCTTTTAGAGTGAACGTTTAGTGCAAATAACATCTTGTTGTTTTTCACACTTTGTGTAAACAGTGTGAAACCACAATTTAGGTTACACCTAATACAAATAGTATTGTGGTATTAACACTGAGCGTGCACCTGCCAATTTAAATAGAAACACAGTTATCGATAAAGACATCATTGAACCATACTTCAGATTATTAGATACATATATTTATTGTTAAAATGTGATTACTTGGTGGTTTTATTTAAAAAAAAAAACTTGTTCACTTGTGTGCTACAGTTGTTTGCATAAAGTAACTGAGACACTTTCAACCTAAATATATAAGCAAAAAAAAGAAAAACTTTACATAAACAGAAAGTTTATCATTTTTACCCAGCATATCCCATTATTCACTGGGCTCAGACAGGGTGCAGGGCAGGAACAACCCTAGACGTCCTTCCATTGTAGTTATGAAATCGTTTCCAAATATTATGTTTTGGAGGTACTCGAGAAGCAGGGTTTTGGATTTCTTAGTCATGTAATAATAAATAAACTCACACCCTGTGAACATTTGCAGGCTGGAGTTGTACCATTTTGTCTGTATGACTGTCAGCCCAACCCTGCGCCTGGTGGCCCTGGAGTTTAGTTCCTGCACTTGGATAAAACAGCTGATCCAGTAAAGGTAGATGTGTTGCAATGTAACTTTTCTGGGACAGCTGGAATGGTTGTACAGGTCGTAACGAATAAAGTCGAAGTAAATAAAAACGCGCAAACACCAGATTAAGCTGCTTAACATCTCACCAACAGAGGGCAGCACTGACACAGGGAGTGCATATCTGTATGCATAAATGTCACATGATTAAATCAAAGGTTTTCTATTTAGTTCTCAGATTAAATCAAACTGGATATAAAGCTGGGATTCTGCAGAGACTACTAGTCCGTGGAAGCTGCGAGAACTCAAGGATCATGTGCGTAATGAACCAACTGTTTATCTGCAGGAAAAATACAACATGTAATGTCAGCCGCATTGTTTCATATACAAAATGATAATAGTAATTATAATTATTAGCCGTGCCCTGAAAATGTGCTCTCTGGGAAGCCCTGTAGGTGTCAGAGCCCAAATACTTACCTTTTCCAAACAGTGAAGATTTACTGGTTCCCAAAAGCGTCCATTCTTTTATATACCTAAACATTACATTTATTGTCACTGTGAAATCCTAATACGTATTACATCATGTATCCTGCTTTCCATGTGTACATTATATTCCATTACTCATCAAAGTCGAGAGCGCTGGTCCACTCGATCAGCTCGTCCACCTCCCAGTCCAGGATGGTCCTGGTCCCGTGATGTTCTACATTGTACATCATGCCCTGCACGGAGCTCTTCACCAGCATCTCTGTTTCTCTGTGCTCAGTTGGAGCATGCAGCGCTCCCTCATCATACCTGCAAATCAGTACCATCACATTTCTTCCATGGAAGCCATGCCATAGCTTATCTCTCTCTTAAATCTCTCATTGTCTCTAGATTAGACTACTATTTTGTACCATCAGATCTGAAATGCATGCCTGCGTTCCAATCTACTCAAGACCTCCCATGTATCCATAATACAGTCGTATTTCAGTGTAGAAGCCTGAACAAAGGCATCAGCTGGGTTAAACTGGGTAGCAAACATATTATTAAAACCTGGATAGAGAGTGGAGGACCCTCAACATCACCAAAGAAACGTGGTCAGAACAAATCTTGAATTACCACAACTGTGAAAACAAAGTTGGAACAATTGACTTGAGTATTAAGAGTATTTCCAGTTTTTAGCATATGTCCTTATCCAGAGCGACTTACAATTAATGCAGTCTTACAATCAAAGCTATTGTGCATTAAGGGCCAGGGACCCAACTGTAGCAGCTTGGCACTAGGTGGGATTTGAACCCTGGACCAGCTGGTCCATAGTCCAGTGTCTTACCCACTAGGCCACCACAGTCCCACAAATCCAGTGCAACAAGAACTCTCAGGATTGGAACTAAATAGCTGCATGTCCAAAAGAAAAACATTTGTTAGTAAGGCTAATCGATAGGAATTGATATGAAGCCTAAAGATTGGACTTAATCTATCTTAAGATATTTCTATGCAAAAGCAATGGGCACGCCAAAAAGGTATCCTTTATGTTTTAGCTATACTTTATACTGATCAGCATATACAAGCCTCATCCAAACATCATCTCATTATACTTGTACATTGACAATAAAGTTATATTATCTTATCTGAGCTTATCTTATATATAGTATATCATATATATATATAGTGCCTACTGTACAAGCCTCTGGAGGCAGTATCATGACCTGGGGTTGTTTCGGTCGGTCAGGTCGAGGCTCAGCAACGTTATGTGGTAATAAAAGGAAGCAGCTGAGTAACTGAATGAACCGAATGAAGAGGGAATCCCATACATGGGATACATCCGATTTTGGAAGGAACTCAAGTCTTATTTATTATTAAATCTTAACAATATTACTATCATCTTCATCAACAGTATCTCAAACGTGAATGTTTTATAAGGGTTTTAAATGGACCAGAGGATGAGAGAGCGCAAAAGCAGATTGGTCAGTAAGATTTTATCGAAAAATCCCAAAATATGCACAGGAGTTGCATTGTTGCCGTGCGAAAAATTCCATTTGTTGTAGAAGATACCATTATATAAAATATTGCGCTAATCTGCTGTCATTTGTTCAAATCATATTTGTTCATATGCCTTCAGACTTTACACATATTTTTACACCCCTGACCGTTACTGTTAGGCTGAGAAAAGTCTACAGCCATACCGCAGTCTAAAGTCTGGCCAGTGCTGGTCTTGTGGGGTTTTTTTTGATGGACTGAGTAGACGGTCACTTTGTGTGTGACATCAGATCTGGGTTTATATATTGACAGCTGTTCGGAAGCAAAACCTACAGCGTAGAAACCCAAAATCAGAAGTTGGACCAGTATGGAAAAGGCTAATAAAAATGCAGTGTTCCTTACATTTACTTTGACTTTCATTTAATTGCAGGACGTACAAACCCCATGGTAATTTCATGCTTTTTTCTCATCAACTTTGTTATTAAACACCCATTCCTGCATTTCAGGCCTGCAACACATTATAGAAGAAGTTGGTATTTCGCGGAAAGTTATGTCTAGTAATGAGGTAAAACGACAACATAATGATGTGATTTGCAAAGACTTAATGGGAACAGGTGATTGTAAACAATGTTCCCCAAAGGAAGATTGGAAGGGATTTGCACAATTCAGTCCTAACTTTGTTATGATCTGGGGTTGTATTAAGCTAGCGTGTTAGCTTGCGTACAGCCATGCAGTCTTCTCTTTTACTCACATTTTTTTCATCCATTCAAGCTTCCTGGTCTTCTTTTTCCTCTCGAAATCTTGCCGTCTAATGAGTTTGCAGTGCTGGAATTCAGTCTTTTTGATAGTCGTATCTTGAGTTATTGGATCTTGGTTGAAGGAAATCTGTCAAGAGACCAAATACCAAGAAACTAATCATTTATGACACGGAATCATCTTACAGGGCTATGATTACTGAGATTACATCACTATAATATCATTCTGTGGACTGTAAGGCTTATTTTATTTGGTGTCTACATGAATTTGATTCTTCAGTGCAAAACTAAACGAAACGATTACACTTAGGTTAAGGGAATGATGGTATCTATGCATTTTTTTATGAATCTCCTGTCGTAACTAGGAGCTGTTCTGGTACCAGACCTTGTCAGACAGCAGCCTCCAGCCATTATTCTCCACCCGGCAGTACCAACCAGAACGATCATCAGGAACCAGGGGCTGTCTGTTACGGATCTGCAGTGACACAGCTCTCTTCTGCCCAGCATGGGTGTAGTCTCTTGGGCTGCTGGCACAGAGGTCCACTACTGGACGGTGTGTGAAGATTTTGTAGTAGATGTTTGGAGGAAAGTCTGTCTGGAATAAAGATTTATCATCTATGTGTCGGCATGCATCTTAGTGTCACTAATCATTTTACTGCAGAAGTGTTCATTTAAAATAAATAACCTAACAAATAAATAATGGTTCTCAATCCCTTACTGTCTCCAATGCAGTACATTTACATAGTCAATACATCACGTGGTCACTAAATAATCCTTTTCATAACTGGGGTTCTGCAGTTATCTCAATATTCAAGTAGTCATGCAAAGTGAATACTTTGATGTCTTGTAATCGGAGTATAAAATCTAATAAAGACAGCTGATTTGTAATCAGTAATCAGATTTCTCATTGTATACCTCACCTCAGTTGGATTCCAATCTTATTTCTTAAGCAAACTTTTATTATCTGTTAGCTACATCACCCTTGTAGTTCCAGTGCAAAACAAACATGCCTGGGCTGACTGATTACATTCAGGGTAAGTGGTAAATTGATGTTCCAACAAAGTGGAAAGTGAAAACGTTTGATGATAGAAAACACCAGAACTTACTCCACCCAATCTGAATCGTATGTAGACACCTGCTGCGGCATCCAGCATACATGCCTACGACACAACAAACCACAGTACGATCAAAACTCCGAGATCACGGTCAGTGTCATAAAAATACAAGGAGATACACCAATCAGCCAAAACATTAATACGACCCAACAGTGTTTAGGTGTTACATAACAAACTAACATGAATGACCAGTGTATCCTGGTGGACCAGAGGATGATCCACTGACCGATCTCCCCTGCCTGAGCACAGCCAATTATGTCTTCATGACATAGCAAACTTACTTTTGCAAATTGGGTCCAAAATGTACAAAATCCGATGCTGATACAGTTTGGCTTTCCACACAATCCAGTGATGTTTTTGCCAGGTCTCAAACATTTATTAACTTTAATTCATTTACATTTATCCACTCAAATATGCCCATATTTTATGTTTAACGCCATCCTGGTCTGTCCACTGCTTGTGTGGAGTTTGTATGTTCTCCTTGTGCTTGAAGTGGTTTCTTCAAACATGCCAAAGACAAACAATAAATCGACTGGTGTCTCTGAAGTGTCTCATTTTGACTGAGTGTGTATATTTGTGTCCATGTGCCATGAGATGGATTGAAGCTCCATCTAGGGTTGGGTCTTCCCTTGTGGCCCGTGCTGCAGGTTGGGCCCTGGTCCATCACAATCCTAAATTGGATTACATGGATATGAAAATGAATGAACTATTGCATGTGTGTATTTAGCCCCTGTGTACTACATCACAAAAAAATCGTTAGCCTAGATTCCAGTGGTGCCTTCTGACTGAATAAGGCAACATGCAGACACAGTCGTCTGTTCTGAGGGATGGGCTCAATCCTCTGGAGCTACAGCTTGGTCAGACTTACCCCATGCAGTGTGTTGCCCAGGATAGGAGTCGGTTCTAGAAGAATTACCTCTCTTGGGTTAATATATTTCATCAGAAGTCGTGGATCTCCTTGATGCCGAAAGCTGATGAGTGTCTTCAAGTATTTAAAAAAAGTAACATCCTAATAAGACAGTAACATGCACGCACAAGTGTGAGTTCACCTGGAACGCACTTGAAGAGAACGATATGTATAATGAACGTTTGTAACGTGCACTAACAACGTGCTTCCTCCATATACGTTGGATAACTGTTGCTGCCTGGTCACGCAGGCTCTCCTGCATGGACATGGACATCTCCATCTCCGTCTCCACACCCTGCCTATTGACTATTAGAAATGGTAAATCATTTTTTATTATATCATGATTTAAAAAGGAGCATCTGATAGGTTAGAGTGGCAAGTGTTTAGTGTGAGCACTCCTTACATTTGGGCAATGCTAGCACCTGGGAAACTTCATTGGATGCCAAGTTGACAGTCTGAAGAAGTTTGATCAGGAAGCACCTGGAAACTATTTTATTCAGAAGGAGAACATGTTGTAAAGGCTAAGAGATGCTAAAGATCACACAGTCATTATATAAATGTTACATATGGTCATTATACTATTGCTCAAACAACAAAGCAAATGCAGGCCCAAGAATTTTGCACAGTAGCAGATACGCGTCCTGTGATGGGCTACCCCGTCCAAGGGTGGTTCCCCCTTTGTGCCTTGTTCTGCTGTATAGTACTGTCACAGAGTGACACCGATTTACATCTAATTAGGTCCATTCTGCAGCACTGCTGCCTCACAGCAAGAAAGTCCCAGGTTTAATCCCAGGCTGGAGCTGCCTGGGTCCTTTCTGTGTCTGCACAGGTTTACTCTGGGTACTCTGGTTTCCCCCAACAGCCCAAAGACATGCGTTGGGTTAATTGGTGTCTCTAAATTGCCCCCAAGTGTGTGACTGCGTGTGTGTGCGTGCACCCCACGATGGATTCCTTCTGGCCCGCGACCCCGTGTGGTTTAAGCTGAAGATAATGAACAAATGGATCCATTCTCATCTTTTCTGATCTGATCCAGACAAAGTTTATGCTGTAAACATATTTTTTTAAATGAAGATCTTCAGCTCAGCTGCGTGCAGAATCGCAGTGATAACCGTAAGGGCGTCCATATAGTTTTAGTATAGTCCAACAGTCAGACCTTTGACACCAGTAATATATTAATAAATGAAATCAGTGCATTCCAACTTCATACTGAACAGAAATAGCAGATAAACCTGAAACCTAATCTTATCATATAATCTTAGCATTCATTTAGACATGCTAACAGACACTTGCTTCCACATACCTGCTGAACAGATACGTTTATGTTTACTTTCCCTTCTCCATCTTCATGCCTAACGGGGACGGCCTTAACATTAAAATACAAATGAAAACAAAAAACGAGCATATTGCAAATTTTATTATATCATTAGTCATTAGTCACTTCATTTAAAAAGCTTTAAAAAATAGAAAATATTAACAAGGCTCTGACATGTAAAAATATTATAAGACTATACAATTTGAATGTTAAATTAGTAGAAATATATTGTATTTTATATATATATATAGAGAGAGAGAGAGTATCGTATTTACGGCACAGCTCAGCAGCACATATTCAGGTTCAAACAGAGAAGTGTACTCTCCAATGCAGCTACAAAAATGTGGCCTTCAGTACAAAAAAAAAAAAAAAAAAAGTTATATAATCATTATAGGTCTCGCTACCTGGATGGGAAAGACACCTGAAATCACCCACGAAGCAGCAGGAGTTAAGCTGGAAGGTCTCGTAACTTGTGCATACAAAAACTCACTCTGTTCATGCCACGGCACTAATAAGATTAGTGCTTCTACAGCACCGTCATCCGTTTTACGTCTAACCTAATGAGAAGTCAAGAAGTCACCAAAGCAACAACCACCAACAAGCTGGCCACTATTGTTCAGGTTCTCTTCGGAGTGCTGAATCACGTGTCATTGAGAGTCAGGACAACAGAGGCTTATTTTTGTTCTCAGGCAGGCTGCATAAATGACATTCAGAACAACTAAGCTACTGCACAGACCTGTCCACCACTCCTTCCCCCACAGGCTGAGCACAGGATGGTGCAAAAGGGTGTGTAGCTTCAATCCTGGCTACACGCTGAAACCTTCACTTTGACTTTCAGTGGCGTGACAGTCTAATGATTTACCGAGCCAAAAAAAAACCCTCCCTGATTAATCACTGCTGTGTTTTTAGAGGACATACTGCAGTATTGTCATACCAACCTTAAAATACCAAAATAGAGCAGTCTTATCGTCATGATTTAACCTAGTCAGATACTGTATGGGTGGTAGTTTTATTATTATGGATTATGACGACTGAATGGGCTGTTTAAAAAAAAAAAAAAACATTTGGAGTTTTACATATTGTAATCGCGAAATGTCTTTTGATATATAGCTCACAACAATGAGGGGATATTTCAAAATGATCATGAAGCTAGTAAAAAAGAAGCATGTGATTGGATTAAACAAGGTCATCAGAAAAGCAAATGAAAAGTCAAAGTAAGTTGTGTAAATGAGATGCACACTGATGTATTTCATTGGGGTGAATTTAACAGGAGCATGTCAAACTGGACCAGAGTGCCACCACATTGTGTTTAGTAGGGTGTATGGATCAGATTGTCCAGTGGTTCTTGTGGATTTTCTTCATATTCATTTTTAAATATCCCCTACATTTGGTGAGCGGTTTACATTGAAAAAATGCTGAACCTCAAATGTGTCATGATTAAACATCAAATGGCATTCATTTGCAAAATGTGGTGCCTCAAACCAGACCAAACAGTAAAAATCAGCGGTGGTTTGTTGATGTCTCGTGTGCCTAAAGCTTGCACAGCTCCGATTGCTGAACTGCAGCTACGCGGTCATGGACCGTATTAATGACTGAACACCTCTCTGAGGTGATGTTCTGCTACCAGTTCCAGCACCACACGCTTAGTCAAGTCCAATTTATTTCTATTGCACTTTTTACAACTCAAAGCAGCTTTACAATCTTATATGATCTTAAAAGGCCAATCCTAAATCGGGCAAGCCGAAGGCGACAGTGGAAAGGAAAGACTCCCTGAATGTAGAAGGAAGAAACCAAGACTCAAAAGGGGAGTCGACCTCCATGGGTGGCCTAGATGTTAATTAAATAACTCCTAAAAAAGTATATTAAAGTTAGAATAAAATGTAAATAAATAATATTTAAGTTAGTAGTAAAATAAGTAACAAAATAGATTTGAAACCAAAATAGATTTTGAAATAAGTCCTCAGTGGGAGGTCCTTAGAGGCACATCGATGTTCCTACACCTCAGCATTACTCTACTGGTCTTCATCAACAGAACTGAGTGCAGGAACTCCCTCAATCATTTAGTTATTAGGAAACGATGTGCCTCCAGGAACTTAACGCTGAGCACTCATTTTACAATCTATTTTGTTATTGATTTTAATACTAATTTAAATTTTATTATTGATTTATAATGAAATTATATTATTTACCTAATAATTATTATTACTTTAATATACTTTTAAGTATTTATTTAATTAACATCTAGGTCACTCATGGAGGTCGGGTCCCTTTTTGACTCTTGGTCCTCGCAAGATTTCTTCCTTCTACATTTAGGGAGTTTTTCCTTGCCGCTGTCGCCCTAGGCTTGCCCAATTTGGGATTGGTCTTTTAAGATCATATAAGATGATAAAGCTGCTTTGAGACAATGCACCGTTATAAAAAGAGCTACAGAAATACATTTTGAATTGAACTGAACACTGCATTTGTGACACTCTGACGTGTTTAAATTCCTTTTCATATCACCGAATTCCCACATAGCCTAAATAAACCCTACCTAGGATAAGCAGGGGAAATTATTCCTTTATATCAATATGAATGCCAAAAACATCTGCTTACAAATTAAAGGACCAAGTAAGATTTGTTCTGTGGTTCTTCAATACTTGTAGCATTTACACTGCCTGCGCTACCTGATCAACATCAACACTAACGCAAAGGAAAAAACCCACCAGATTACAAATGATTACAAAGACATCTTTCGCATGACACACGATATGAATACCAGTTTTGATCGTTTGATGATGTTCCAACATCACTATAGGTAATCAATAACCGCTTTAATTGAAAATGGTTCAGCCCTTCGGGTCAAACCAATGACCCATGAGGCCGTGAGCTTAAACACAGGATTTTTTTTAGTGTTTCTTCTTATTGCATTGTGTACTTTGATCAAGACTGCGAGGCTCTGAAACATCATTTTGGAATTGCTATTGAGTTTCGTTCCTGAGGAAGACCTTTGCTCAAAGTGCACGATCAATAACGCCGCATTTGCTTTCACTCGCACAAACACCACGAGTCTCTAAAGTTCGGTTTCTTGTTCGTCTTCATCGTCGCTGTTAAGGTAGTATTCGTCGTCAGTAGTCGTTTCGGAATCGGACTCCTCAAACACAGACAGTGTGGTCTTGTAGCTCCTGGACGGCAGGAACCCACGAGGAGATAAGCAGTCTGGTGATGATTTGCTACTGGTGGAGGAGGGACTGGCTACCTGAGAAATCCGTCGAGAAGCTGGTGGAGAAGGCGGCGGTGTTGGATTTATTTCTGTGTCCCATGGGAATGAGGAGGCCTCCGTGAGAACTGGGCTCTTAACATGGCCAGCAGGGGGTGACCATTCTGCAGAGCCCCCGGACATACAACGTACAACGTGACCACTGTAGACTGTGCCAGCAGGGCTGAGTGACCTGATCGGACTGCCGATGCTCGAATGTCTGCTCTTGGATACAAAACCGTCCAAGCTACTCAGGTCACTGACGCTGCCTTGCTTTGATCCGGTTGAAATTCGTCCGGGACCTGATGGACGACCAGAAACTACGCTGCTAACAGAGATCGATCGCCCTCTCGGCAGACCATACATTAGATCAACACAGGAGGATGAACGGAAAGGACCCATGGAATGCTTTCTTGAGGCGATCGGATTTTTGTCCCAGTTCAAAGCAGGATCCTCAGTCTCACCGAAGGAGGTGTTCCTTCTCCATGTTGGGCTGAAAAACACATTATCATCCTGTACTTCATCAGAAAGGAAATCGATTGAATAAAGACTCTGAGAAGGAGTAAGGCTGGATTTCCCTCCTCGTGGTAAAGTGGCAGAGCGGTCGGTAACATCAGGCTTAGGCCAGTTAGGGCTTAGGGATCTACCCAATAGCTGCCTCCTGTTTCGATCGGTTCTTTCGTGATTATCCGTATTCAGTAAGTTCTTGTCCCTTTTTGACTTCGTATCTAAGCTAACATCATTGGAGTTACCAAATACCCTCATGAAACTGATTTGAGAATTCGGGGACTTTGGTGAAGTTGAGCACTGCGGACTTCTTTCTTCCTCTTTCTTCACCGATTCCAATTTAGGATAATTAGAGCTGACTGGGCTACCCAGGAAACGATTTCTGTTTACGTCCAGTCGTTTGTGATCGTCCGCCCTTGGTGAGACCTCTAGGCTCTCAGGTTTGAACTCTGACAGAGGGGTGCAAGAGATAGCAGATTCCCTTAAAAATGTGATTTGAGAATTTGGGGATTTTTGTGATCTCGAAGAGGATTCATGATCTCTTTCTTCTTCTTTCTTTGCAGGCTCAGACCTAGGCAAGCTAGGACTCCGGGGTCTATGCAAAAACTTGTGTACATCAAGTCGTTTGTGGTTCTCAAGCTTTGATAAGATCTCCTCTGTCTCAGCTTTAAGGCCTGACACAGGGCTTGAACCTATGCCAGATTTGATCATAGAGGTGATCTCAGAATTATGGTGTTTTGTTTTCAAAGTTGGGCTTTCGAGACGTTTTGGTTCTTCTTTCCTAGAGATGTTAAATGCCTTCGGGTCAGATACCTGTTGGTTTTCACTCTTTTTCCTGACAGTATCGTCTCCTTCTGACTTGACGCCAAGCGTCAATTTCAAACGATTGAGCATTTTTTTGGTTTTAAATCCTGTCACATCTCCCTTTTTATGGATCACTTCTCCATTATCGGCACCAGAAGCTGTCTGAATGTTATCTTTCCTACCTATTAATGAGAAGATGCTTCTCTTTGATTTCGGATTTCCTTGTAATGTCTCATGGGTTTCCGAGACGGTTCCTTCCTGCACAGCCTCACAAACTGTGGTTGTTTTTGTCGGCCCTTTAGAATTTGTTTCTGCTGTGTAATCTTTTTCACCCTTAGAAGACAATATTCCTTTAATTCCTTCCTTTAAGTCCTTTTCACTCGCAGTGTCAGGTTGTGTATTGTCTTTTACGGTGCTGGGTTGACTGTCTGAATGTCTTGTGTAGAATGGCTTTTGTGAGCCATTGTCTTCAGACACAGTTATTTCTTCTATTCTAACCATGAGCCGGTTTGGACCAGAACCAGTCGGGCTCCCTGGTGTCCTCTGCCTCAATTTGTCAATGGGTATCGAAAAATAAGAGGTTTTTGTACCCTTGGAGGGGTTACTATTTTTGCCTGAAGTATACAACAGCTGTTCCACTTTCTTGGTGGATTTAAACTCTGTTTTCTCTCCTGCTCTACAAGCCGACTCCTCCAGATCTTCAGAAGGAGCTGATCTCAGAACATTATCCTTCTTTCCTAATAAGAAGTGACTATTCTTTGAGTAACGGTTCACTCGCAACTCCTCGCACGTTTGCAAGTTTTCTTGACCTTGCGCAGCCTTACTCATTCTGGCTGAATCCAACGGCGCTTTGGAATGCAATACGTCTGCTGCACAAATTTTAGCTTTGTCATGCTGAGATGAAAACATGCCATTATGTTCTTCGGGAGGGATTTTTTTAATGACAGCATCAGCCTGCTCTGGGTGTGTGTTATTCGAGTTTAAGGTACTGGCTTGTACTGGTGTGTTTTTCGAGCTGATGTGTACAGAGGGAACTAAAGTGTCGATGGAGACCGTTGAAGCCAGTCGTTGTCTCTCGATAACCTGGTTATCATCAAAAACCTCTGATCCTAGTGATGTGCTCAGAACATTAACATCTACAGGTGTACTATCAGTAGACAAAGATCTGATGTGGTAGGGCCCAGGTGAAGATGAAGTACTGTTTAGCCCCTGTCTTGAAGAGATCAGGGTGGAGTAGGGGGATTTACTGAGACGAGGTACTGGTCGCCCAGTGTCAGGTGGCAGAGACTGCGGGGCAGTGCTGGAAGGTGAAACACGTGTCAAAAACCCATTGTGCTCTATCGGGCTGTAATCAAAACTGAACCTATAGTTTCCTGCTTTTTTATCATCCTTCAGTATTTGGAACCGGTCTTGTTTTAGGGATGAGGTTAGTGGGCTGGACGACGTCGGCGTAGGTGACATCTGCGTTGTTTTGGACGGAGTGGTCTCTCTTAGGTACGAGTAGATGCTTGAGGTATGACCTCTTCCGTACGGAAACTCAGATGGAGACCGAGGGTTGGCCTGATTCACCGAGCTTTCATTTGATTCCTTTATTTTTCTCCTGGAGTTCAAATAGTTTTGAAATTTGTGCAGTGTGCTCGGTCCTTCCACAGAAAAGTCTCTTTTGGGTGAAAAGCTCAGACTGTCTGTAAATGTTCTCGTCCCGTTAGGCCCGGCCGAAGTGCTACCATGGCCAGCATGATCTGAAGAAACCGACGTCAAACGAGAAGAGGAACTGGGAGCATTTAACCAAATCGGTTTGGGGCTCATCGGTGATGCACTGGTTATATTGGAACCATCATGAGCGTGCACTAATGTGCTAGACGGGACATTCGGTGTCGATGTCTGATTATTCGGACTCTTAGTGGCGCTAGAAGATACGGGATTCTGGTGTGAATTCAGGTTTTGGTGATTCAAAACGAATCTACTGTTACCATTACTTCCAGAAGCAGACCAAGTGCTAAGAAAGTCTTCAGCCCGTCTTGGATTACCTACATTGGAGTTTTTATCAGAATGCACAGATTTGTGATCAGTAATTGTTCGCTCCTTTGGTTCGATGTTGCTCACCGGTTTTTCTTGTTTTTCAAGAATGACATCCGCGTCATGGTGCAGGGACGTTAAAGTCTCCGGTTGATCGGACGTTGCTGCTGGGATTGAGAACAGTCTCACCCTAGTTGTAACTTGGGAGGGTTTGTTGGAAATGTCATTTGCAAATAGGTTCTCGTTAGTTATGTCACTCAGCTCTTGAGACGTTCTTAAAAACAACGGCCTCCTGCATGCTTCCATCGCTCTTGTGCTTGGGGGGGCAGGCTGTCCTGCTTCCCACGTTCTATCAGATACAGAGAAGTTATTTGATGCAGTTCTCCCGTTGGGTGGATCGTTTTTTGAAACTAGATGCAAATTTTGTTGCGACATCCCCAGTATGCTTTTACCAGCTACGTTTAGGGCTGAGACAGATGTGGAAAGCTGCTTGTTCATTTGCAGAGGCTCGGAATTTGGTTGTCTTGAGTTTGTCCTCCTACCGGAGAGGAGCAGAGTGCTGGTTGTTGGTCTGGATCTTAATGAGGAGTAGGGCTCGGCGTGATCCACTGACTGAGACATCCTTCTGTAGTTATTGAGCTGAAGAGAGAGACTCGGTCTGGGGTCCTTAGCAAACTCTTGCCTTTGGTCCATTGTTTCTCTATCTGGACACAAAGAACTGGTTCTAAAGGCCTCCCTTCTTGACTGGAGGGGGCTCGTGAGATTTTGTGGACTCTCTTTCCATTCAGCAGAGTATCTGTTGGTTCGTGTTGCTTCCCTGAGCTTATTGCTAAACTGGTCCAATCGTTCGCCCGGTGCATCGTGGTTAAGGAAAAGTGAGCGTCGGGGGATATTCTGATTGGTCCCGGAGCGGTTCGTATTGGGTCCATTCCACTGGAGGCCAGGTTCACCTTCACTGAGGCCTCTCTTGTGCCGCTGAAGGCGCCCGCTCCAGTGAGGAGCTAGAACAGAGACTAAGGTAGACGTAATCATTTTTTCAGTGGAGCTAAGAACGTGTGACTCAGTCTCAGGTTTATTACCGGGATTAGGTTCAGGAAAAGACGGTAACGATAAGGCCTGCTTTATTGCTGCGGAAGAACATGCAGAGAACTGGCAGTCAGTGCTGGCCTTTGGACCATTACGCTCGCTGACAGGAATTAAATTATTGCGAGAACCTGATCCTTCTGCATTCTGTCCAAGAGGGTCCTTAAATCGTGACTTCCTCTCAGTACTCTCACTTTCTGTCCCTGGTAGCTCTGTCAGGTGGTCAGAACCTACTGAATTCCTCTGAGAGGCGTTTTTTGTAGGCTGGGTCTTATCCACCAGGGCTATGCCATGCTCTGGCCCTTCCAATATTCCATGTCCAGTATGGTTTGGCCAGTAATGGGTGTCACTGAATTCATGGGATTTAGATACATCCTCATCTTTTGGTGTTGATTCCCTCTTTTCACAGAACGACTGAAAATAAAACACAAACAATACAAAATTAACAAAATATAATTAAACAACATTTGACTTCTGGAGAAACTGTAAGACACCCCAGAGCAAGGGTCTTAAGAAAATGAAGAACCAGTCCTCCTGTGAGCTGGAAAACAAGATTAAGTTCTTAAGAACCCTCGTATAGTTGAATATAAATGAAATCATGCATGCTGTTGTTTTGTTCCAAGCAACACATTCAGTGCTTTTTCTCATCAGGAGAAAAAAAAAAAACTATGCAGGCAGGGTTTTAGACACGAGTTCCGGTTCTTTTACACAGTACTTTATAGATATAACGTCAACAAAAGAATGTTTTTAACAAAGTTGCGTTGAGCCTAAAAACAGTAAAGTTTCCAAACGGTATCAGCTTGTTAAGATAAATAATTACCTCTACGTGTTGTACTTCAGGTTCTGTTCTTACTTCCTCAGACGGAGCACGTCTGTAAGAAAAAACATTTTACATTATGCAGCATTCTCGCATAATAATAATAATAATAATAATATAAGTCATATAACATCTTTCACAATCGCAAAGTCACTATACAATTCGGAAAAAGAAATGCAATCAGTTGCCACTGATTGTAATTTAATTTTACTTTGAATCATCAAGTACGGAAATATTTGGTCCGCTAAACCAGGGGTCCCCAAATACCAGGCCGCTGACCAGTATTGGATGCAGGCATTATTTGCTAAATCAAAACATCTTCGTTTTTACTTTTTATTATTTCCATTTTATTGACTATCCCAGCGTGCAGTGCGTTTTATTCTGAAAAGAGGTTCAGCGTTACTTTTTTAAGTACGTAAACCCAACTGCTTGAGATGGTGGATTTAAAGATAGACTGCTCACAAAAATTATTTCAAAATGAAATATCCCCAAGAAAATATCCCCCAAGAGACTTTCGGGATCCAAGTCAAGTCATTTACTGTTGAGAGAGGGAGGGTCCAATGTGATGTCATTCACAACGCCGATATGACACGATCGTCTTACTTTTACTCCCTTCTGCCTGTAATTTCAGAAATCCAGATCTCACTCACGTTATCAAAGCTGCTCCGAATTCCCATTACAACCTGCGACCGGCGGAACGGCTCATCTAATTCATTGGGCTTGAACGAAGATCCTTTGCTTCATCGACTGACCTTTAGACAAACTGGCCAGCTCATTTGCTTTTGGCAGAAAACACCATGATGAGGCTATAAAACCATTCAACTGGTCAGGTGCTGCTTCACAGCGAACACTTTCACATGGAGGCCACCCCACCAGCGTTGTCAGGCAATTTCACACCTTCTAAATATTCTCCATGTCAACGATGGCGTACAAGCCAAGCGGCATTCCACTCTTAGTTTCTCAGGCTAAGTATTATAGAAGCACACGTCTAGTCTGAGGCTGCCCAGTCTTCCACGCTGCTAAACACGCATCTTTACATATGCTTGTTCCTGCGCCAGGCTGGAGTCTCTTTGAGGGAGGGTACATTCTATTTCGGATAAGTAATCTCCGAGCTCTGCAGGCTCGCTCTCATATTCGACGCTGTAATAGTGTTTAAACATGTTCAGCAAAAGCTGCCACACCCTCTCACAGCATGCGGTACGTAAGTGAATCACTGCCGCTTCACATTCAGGCATAAACACACACACCCAGAACGCGTGCTTCTAAGGTTTTCCAGATCAGCAACGTTAATAAAATATGCATGCTGGATAAATAAGGACGACGTTTGCGACAATGTTTTCAGTAATATGCTAAAACATGGATGGTATTTAATTGCCTTGCACCATTTACTAAGAGGGTGAGGTCCAATGGCTGTCAAAAACAATACCGGGTGGGGCCACAGAGTCGGTTAATCATTATTATCATTCAGCGGATGTAAAATTCAACACGTTTGGAAGTAACGTGAGTAGAACTGCTACAAAAGTAAAGGAATAATTCCACACCAATGATTTAAAAAAATACATTTAGCCAAGAGAGGTTTAATATTAGATTTAGCTTTGTTAGTACTGCTTATGTCTATATTCTAAAAATATATTCCGTTTGTAACTTTTTTTTAAATACACAATACGAGAAAAAAAATAGCCCAAATGGCCAAATATTAAGCTTTTAATCCCAGCAACAAGCAGAAAATTAGCAACAAGCTGCGGACACGCACTCCAGAGCGCCATTCGCTCGTCACGCTTTGTTGCTGCAAACGGTCGGGGAACTTCCCGTGCGTAGTCCCGTTAGTAGGCAAAAATAAAACGAGGAAAATATTTACGTTTAGGTTCTGAATCTTTCAAAATCTCTCCCATCTGTTGCCTTTCACTTTTTTTCTTAAAAGATTTACAGCCAATTGGTCGTCTGCCAGAGGTCAAAACAATCAAAAGTACAGGAAACATTTTTTCAGCTGTCTGAATGCCATTGAGTGCAAGCGGTTTTGGGTTTGGGCCTTTTTTTTTTTTTTTTTTTGGCAGAGTGCCCATTTTTATGGTGAAAAAGAGAACGCTAAAACACCTATCAAACACTTTGTGGAGCCTCTGAAATTCTGTATATACTCATGAAAATGCATCATTTAATTACTTCACATTAAGGTTTAAAAGTTATGGCACGCATCTGGGTGCAAAGTAGAAATGACTGTGATTGTAGATTATTGTCTGAATCGTGTTAAAAAGCAGAACAGATCATCCTAGCAATGACGAGCCGATGCAACAAGCAACGTGCTGACTATAAAAATGTGGAGGATAAAGATAATCTATTGCTGAAAGGCTGGAGTATGACGGTGAGCGACTGTCTGTAGTGCATTTGTTTTCTAAGTGCATTCTAGTCTGCTCATGCCCACAAAAACCCACAAACTAGAGCTTCCCTTACTGATCGTCATTTTGGCTTCGTTTTTTTTTTTTTAAGGTGACAATATGAAAAAGTCCATGTCACATTTATCAGGGAGAGAACAGAACTAAACGAGAACCAAAAAAACCCCACATGCAGACATAGTCTAAAGGTTCCACTATGTTAAAAAAAACGATTAAAACGATTCATCAACATAAATCAGTTGGTGACTAGTACAGTAGTCGATGACGTCATCATGACGTCATCATTCGCTTTAGTAATTTTACATGCTTTTAGTTGAGAGTCCCAAAAAAAAAAACAACAACAAAAAACAAAAAACAAACGGCAGCCTCAAGATCAAAATCCTCAGGTGTGGGGGTATTTAACTCAGAAAAAAGGCCGCCATTGTACCCTTTGTAAATCCGACCTCAGCAGGTATGGAAAACATCCTCCAGGTCGGAGCATCTGAAGAGCAAAGGCGTTAAGGTTAAAAGCCGCCTCGCTTCGTGTCTCTTCTGAAATGGATCCTCCCTTAAATCGTTAATCGGAACGGAGACGAGAATAACTACGAATCATAACGAGCCCGTTCACATTCCAAAGAACTTTTACAGATGTTTAAACTGCATTGCTCTTTTAACGTCGAGGTCACGGCTGCGTTCGGGCACTACTCTCTCTGGAGAGTGGAGAAGACGTTGGCCACGGTTTGCTGAACTTGAACGAGCCTCACCGGTCTGGCTGGAGATTTACGACTGCGATTTTGCACATCGTTGGTTTTAAATGTTGACAGGGAAAATAGATTGGAGTTTGTTTTTACTGTAATAAGTTTGACCTATCTTGTGGCTTGGCAGGAAAGTGCATTAAAACATGAAGCTCATAATCCCAATCACTTCAATAATGACAATAATAATCAAATAATTGAATTCAATAACAACTGATTGTTCGATTATCGAACCAGTCATTTGCTGCAGCCCTAAAATGAGGTTTTGAAGATTTAAGGCGATTAGGGAAATATTTGGGCGTGTGTTTACAAGAAAGCTTTTGGGTAAGAGACTTATATAACGTTAAATGAAAAGCATTTGTCTAAATTTGTAGATCCCTTATACTAAACACGCTCGGACTGAACAATTGGATTTGAGTAACCTAATAAATGTCAGACAGATCGGACTCACGGCTCGTTACTCCTGAGCGGTTTTGCCGTGCGGATGGACGTTCTGGTCCGATCACTCTGTTTCGAGGGAAACCTTGCCGAGTAGAGCGAGGTGAAGCGGGGCTGGCCGGCAGAATCGCTCGGCTTCTCCGGGGTGCTGATCTGAGGAACGATTCTCTGTCTGATGCACAGATCTGTGCAAACAAAAAACACAGAAGCTAAAAAGGGAATCACAGATTTTAAAAGCCGACTGTAAAAAAAAAAGCACGTTTGTTCAGACTTAATGCATTCCTCTTAAAGAAACTCTCACGTCACGCATGCACATGCACATTAAGTACACACTCTCGTAATCCCACATTAGACACAATTATACAAACTTAATTATATGATGTAAATATTATTCACAAGGCTCCAAACCCACATCAAATGTTTTCTTACTCTTGCTGGACAGGTCGTGCCCGGGCGATGCTCTGGTCAAACGCTTCTCATGCCCACGTTTGTCCTGGAAGCTCCTGGTCGTGCTGCATGTTCAAAAGAAAACCGCTCTATTAGTCACGCTGTGCAGCGTCCAGAGAGACGAGCGTCTCGAGAAACACAGGCTCCTGATGTGGAACTGAGATCTGGGTAAACGTCTAAAATCCACTCCTTTCTCACCACGGCGGTAAACAAACACCCTGATCGACTGGTTTCTGACATAACACGCATACCTAATCAAAACGGTCTGTATAGTTCAGAACTGCAGGACGACGCCGTGTCATTCATTGGGGTGTAACTACTTCAGAATGCTCCTCTAATAGCTAAATACACAGTCAGCATGGAAGAACATGCCGAGCTGAACGTTTGCCCAACAGACCAGATCACAAACTTTCCACAGGCTGTGAAGCTTTTCTTAAAATGCAGCGCTTGTCTACATGGCCCACGCTGTCTGACCTACATCCGCGGTGCGATACCTGTTAACGACTTAATAGGCCGACCTAATCCTGCCATTGTATTTATATAGAACGCCTGCACGAGGATTAGATGCCAGTTACGTTACACCACAGGGTGTGTTGCCACTTTGCTATAAATCACAGCCCTTTGCGAACGATTTCTGTGCCCACCATATTATGAGACTATTCTAAATTATAGTTACGGGGTGAAAACGTTATTTACACTCGCTGGTTCCTTAAGCTTTAAAATGCAGCAGAATCACTGGATTCGGATTAATTCTAAATAAAAACAAAAAGACTGACATCTCCGAGCCTTGCCTGCACTCAGCCATGCTTAATTACTTTGTAGTAGGTTTAACAACCACTCGGGTTGCCAGATATCTGCAACAATCTGATCTTTGAACGATGATCTGATCTGAAGAATATCTACACAAGTCAGCCTGTAAGCAGATTTTTCAGCAGGATGACGGCCTGTGAATAAGCTTTTATTGTATTGTTCATGGGGGCGGCACGGGGGTTCGGTGGGGTGGCATCGCTGCCTCATAGCAAGAAGGTCCCGGGTTCAGTCCCAGGGTGGGGAGGCCTGGGTCCTCCCCGTGTCTGTGTGGGTTTACTCCGCCTACTCCGGTTTTTCCCCACAGTCCATCACATGCGTGTTAGGTTAATTGGCATCTCTAAAATAGCCCTTAGTTTATGACTGTGTGTGTCTGCCCTTGCGCCCAGAGTGGCCTGCACCCCCATGTGGATTAAGCAGAAGAAAATGAATGGATGGATGGATGGATGGATGGATGGATGGTCCATAGGCGTCTGTGCCTTTTTAAATTTAAGAAGTAAGCACAGTATTTACACTACAGGATATGGCATGTCAAGAATCCTAAAGTAGCCTCTCTCTATGAAGTTGAGCTATTTATTCAAGTAGAGTGACTCATGCTCACGCAATCATGGTCGGAAGACTGAAGTTTAATAGGTAAACATTTAGGATGCACTTTTTAGGTCCCAAACGAGGACACGCCCCGGGGAAAAAGGGGTGATCCCAATAGTTTCAGTACATTTTAGACAGCAGACAGGATTAAACAGATTAACTTCATGATACACCACTTTGGTCAGTGTACTTTTTTGTACACTGTATTCTCACAGACAGTACTGTGCAAAAGTCTTAGGCCACCATTAAATCTGTTGATTCAGAAACAACACAAATAATGACATGACACAAATATACTGCTCGTATTTTGCACAGTACTGTATCGTGTCAGGTTTTTCCTCATCATTTGCTTTTAGCTTGTCAAGATTTCAGTCTTATAAAGAGGCAGGTTTTTTTTTTAATTTAATTTAAATCAGGGTTTTCATGCGAGTTAAATATTGAATTTAAGTTTTTACTCCATAATCAGAGCAACAACTCTTAGTGCAAAAACAATCTGTTATCTCTTGTAGCAGGTATGATGTTTTATGTGTTTATGCGATGCATGTGCTGTAACTCCCTCATGACTCTGATCCCTGTGTTGAATCAGTGATTAAGGGAGCATTTCGTATGTACAGCGGGCTCAGTTTGATCAACAGTACATTTAAGGTGCTTCTTTGCTTAATTCCAATTTCAGCAGACATATTAAGCTGCCAATAATAAGAGAATTACAAAGATCCTTCAATGCTGAGATTAGTGTGCATTTCAACGCACGTTTGGGACTTTCAGAGTATATTTAGAGGCTATAAAACTACACCACATCAGATCTGAACAGGAAAATCATCTCCAGTTTTCACTCTGAAGAGCCACTGTCACATTTATACATAAATCCAAAACAGATCGCAACTTTCTGGAGATGGATCAGGACATCTAACCATTCAAAGCAGATCCTATGTAACGTGTTTTAATCATTCAGTGCTCGGTGCATCACGTCAAAAATCTTGCAACAGCTGAAAACAAGCCAAGAAAGGAAAGTAGCTACCTGGTCCTGGAGCATAGTACATGTAGTGCCACTGGTTATTGCCCCTCATATAAAATCATCAATCCGTTTAATCAGTAAGAAAAAATGTGTAAAGGTAGATAAACTTTTGCTTCCCCCCAAAAAGTGATTACACAAACAGTATTATTACTACTATTATTATTTTTATTATTGCCCATATGAACATGTTTAAATTCTACCAATCTGGTCATAAAAATCATATCTGATAAACGAGGACACAATGAAATGTGGACGATAAAGATAAAGTTATTTGTTATGGAGACGCGTCGTGAACGTTATTTAAAAAGCTCCAATCTGGCAACCCAGCTAAACCCTGGCTTCGGGAAAGTTTACAGGGAAAACTGGGAATTTAACTCCAGTGTGTACAGTTCAACATTTAAAGTGACCTTAGAAAGACGTACGTCAGATAATATATATTTAAAATATAAACGCTACCGTACAATAACCGTAGCTGTAATACTATTCTGCACGGTAGGGAAACAAAGTTAAACCTATGAACGCAGCCTAACAAACTGTTTAAATCTAATATCAAGTCTAGTGGACGGTCTGTGATTTTACTTAGCTATTAATTGAGTCTTGTTCTCCAGAATCTCCTCCCGCATCCTGAATTTCTTATTCTGTATCTAATGGTCGTTGTAACTCATCATATTTAGCAGCGTGTCGCAGCTCAGCTAAAGTCGCGTTCAGAAGAAAACATGGAGTAAGCTGATCACTCACCCGACTCTCTGATCCTGGGATGGGGCTGTTTGCAGAGAAACACTCGCTCTCTCGGTATGCACTTGGTTTTGGAAGCAGCTCAACTTCACATCAGAAACATGTGTTGACATTCTAGCCGTGACTCTGCCTTCTTGTTCGTTTCCCTCCGGCCAAGATCCCGGAGAGAGTCGCTAACTAACCGGCTCGTTTAAACGACTCTTATATGTGAATCGACTCGTGTATGGACCGGTTTAAATATCGACGTCAGTGTCATTTAAATGATTCATCTATGTGAGTTCATCCCAAAGAATCGGATCAGCATTCACTGGATCCAAAAACTCGTCATTAAGTTCCACCCCTTATAAACAATCTTCATCCCGCCCTTCCTTCTCTAAACACTGCCGCAATCAGTCTTACACTTCCCTGCTCAAATATACTGGAATTAAATCTATACTAATACTTTTGGCCTTGTGCAGGTTAGTGTCCTAATACT
>JAUZST010045361.1:0-25849 GCA_034779995.1 Parotocinclus haroldoi
CTTAAAAATGTAAGACTGTATTAATTGTAAGTCGCTCTGGATAAGGGCGTCTGCTAAATGCTGGAAATGTAATGTAATTGATGGAATTGTTCCCAGACCTCTTTGCGACTGCTTTCATATTTGCCCAAAAGAGCGAACAGAACAGTAATGTCAATCTTACAATATGGCTTTGCTCAGTACCAGTGATTTGACGCCACATCCTTGGACAGAGGAGAATACGAAAAGTCAGCAACTTTTTCGTGAATACATTCAAATATGTTTACACAATAGCAGTTATGCTTTTTAAAAAAAAACTATTTTTGTAGTCTGTTACTCTCATATACAGACAGCCACATGAATATTTTCAAATACCGACCTGTTCTTACTTTTCTTCTTAATAATGACCTGCAATGCAAGTCTTTGTCATTGACATTGTCTTAATGTTCATAAACCTCAAATTGCACTTGAGCATTAATTAAGGCTTTAAGTCTTCTATGAATGTACACGTATGTAATGTATTAAAAAATTGTCTATTTGCTTTGTGTTTATCTGTTAAGCGATACAACCTGCTGGGACGTTTCTCTGGTTGCTATAGATGTTCTCAACAATCATACCCTTCCCAAACAAGGGACTGGTGTCTCATCCATGGCATGTGCCTTCATCCTGTGTTCTACAAAAGGGGGTCCAGTCCCTTGCATACCTGCAAAGGGAAAAAATGAGTTTATGAGGTAAAGGGTTTAAAAAGATGCAGATGGAGAACTTTGTCAGACAGCGTACTCATGTTCTCAGTTAACACTGTTAATTCCTACAAAAAAAACAGAATCGAACCCAAAGCTTCAGAGTCGAATGCGTCTGCCAACGGCTTCAACTAGAGAATCGGCTCTTATTGAGATTGACTCCGCTAATTACACAAATTGTGATCATCGTGGCTGTTTTAAACGAGTCATATCGATAAACAAGAGTGACTCACGAACGGCTCAGTTCAGTAGCATTGCAAGCGAATTTAAATGGATACTAATAGGATGTATTATTGTTTGTCATTATCGGTAGCTTCATTATTACGCAACATCCCAATTAATTTATAATGCGTATTATGTAAGCTGTGTGTACCTAATAATAAAATGGCAAGACATTAAAGTAAGGTAACGTTGCCAGACAGGTAAGAGTCCAGCAAACGTCCCACTATTGTGGAGAAATACAATTTTGTCCGACATTTTCACAGTAGGTGCAAAAGTCCGGCTCTCCAAAATGAGTCGGCTCTCCAAAATGAGTCGACTCCCAACGTTAAGCTAAAAGAGCCGACTCAAAGAGCCGATTACTTCGCGAACGACACATCACTTTTAAGGAAAGCAGGGTTAGCGTTGCTGCTGTTTGTAGGCTAATAGATCACGTGAAAGCTGCTTTAATCAACGCTAAACATGGCTGCAGTGAACTCTTGCAGAAGAAATGAAAGTGACTGGCAAGGTTTAGTGAGCGAGGTGAGTGTTTACAACCCGCTCCCATGCAGTGGATCACAGGGTGGTGATAACATATGGAACAGGAGAGCGTTACAGTCTGCTGTACTGCTGTGTAAATGTAACTCGGTTATAAAGCTGCCTACAGTCAGCAAGTGATCAGAAGCAAATGGTTTTTTGTTTTTTTTTTTGTTTTTGTTTTTTGTTTTTTGTTAGTTTCAGGAGCTAGAGTATAGTTCAGGAGCCATGTTTACCAGAAACGCTATAAATTAAGAAGATGGTTTGATGTTGCGTTATTACAAGACTATTGATTAGACTTTTAAAGGCATAGCGCGTCTAAAAAACCCTGTTATCCTAAACAGAGCTGAACAGTGACCACTCACTTTTTCAGTGGTTCAGTGGAAACATATGGTCATTAAACATACAAAGTCCTTTAACAATTGTTTTGTTAAAACAGTGCAACAAATAATTGAAAAAGAAAATGACAAGACCCTCTTTTATTCCACAAAGATCAACAGATCTCACAATGTCATTCAATAATGATTAGTTTTCCTGCAACGTTTCAATGTATATGGTAGTTCACTGTGACAGTCAGATGCGTTTAGGTAAGTTATCAAACTTATCAACTTGATTCTGTGTTTATAATGGAGCTTAAAAGCTCACAGGTCGTAGAGTTCAGGATAATATGTGTCCAAATAAGGTTCCTGGGAAATCTGGAGAACCAAAAAGACCAAAACCCTCAAATATCATGTACATAAAGTTATTATATTTTCTGACTATAGAATCCAATTCTGATTGCAGTTCCAGCAATTTAATGATTTCTCATTTGTGGTTATCAAAGTCAAATGCAATGTATTTATATAGCGAATTTTCCAACAGAACATCATCTCAGAGCAGCGTTAGAGCTATCTAGGCAGACAGCCCTAATAAAACAAGCCTAGGATGACATTGCAAACTAATACCCTGTCTAAGGACGTTTGAGTCTTGGGATACCAAGTGTAATGTGTAAGATGCGTATATTTAAAATATGTAAGAATAAAAGATAGCTAAGTAATAAATATTAGTAATAGCTTAAATACACAACAGCTAAAGTTCAAGTGTTCTGATAGTTAGTGTGTCTGTGTAAGAAAATCTTGTCTTGAATATATTTTTCCTAAACGCAACAATTTGTGACCTGATTTGAAATTAAGAGCATGTCCCACAGTGTTAGAAATAGCATATTACTAGTACTACTTGAAGATATGATGAAGTGGAAAAGGGTGTTGACTAAAGAATTTAGCTTGCACTGGCATAACAGTTAAGGCACTGTTCATGAATTTGCAGTCTGACTTTAGTAGAGACTTTCTTTACTAAGATCAGTAGTTTTACCTGCTCATACCAGCACAACACTCACCAACATACCATCACCACGACATCAGTGTCGGTGCATTGCTGAGAATGACCCACCACCCAATAGGACCTGATCTGTGTTATTCCCATGAGGGTCCTGATTGTTAGGGAACAGGGTAAAAGGATCAAGAAGGTATGCAGAGAAACCGCTGGACTACAGTCTGTAATTGTAGAACTACAAAGTGCTTCTGTATATAAAGTGGAACTGATAAAATGGGCAGTGAGTGTAGAAACTAGGTGTAACTATAAAGTTGTCAGCGATTGTATTTTTCTGTGGTGTTGGTTGAGCTGACTGTGCTTTGTGTTTTTCACAATAGCCTCACTCAACAAGAAAATGAAATAGGTTCAGAGTTTCCTCCTCCTGTTTATCAAAGCTCAAATATTTACTCTTGCAGGAGGGCCGAAATAAAAATTCAGCCCTGAACAAACATTGTCGTTAAATAGTACTAGATACAGCGTTAGTGTTCCTGTGTGTATTGTGTGACTCCTCTGTTTGTGCATTCATGCACAATTGGCGTCCATGTCATCGATTGGCGTCCTGTGTAGCAATGGTTTCCTTTGCCTCCGGTCCCACGCAGTCCTGGGTCGAATCAAAGGGGTATAGAATATAGATGAATAATACGTACAGTAAGTGCATATCAATATCTATCTTTTTTATTGCTGCAGTTTCTTTTGTGCAAGCGTAAACTGGAGAGTAAGAAGGACGCTCTTTTGATTCTGTCCAAAGAGTTGGACACATGCCAACAGGAAAGAGACCAGTACAAACTGATGGCCAATCAGCTCCGTGAAAGGCATCAGGGCCTGAAGAAAAAATACATAGAACTTATTGTGAGTCCTCTGTTTCTATTTTGTTTGCAGATTGTATTGAATATGCAGTTAATATTAATGTAACATGATGCATGTGAAGTGTTCGCTAGAACTGTACGGTTAGCTTTTTTCAATCTTGTGTTTCAGGACGGAGATCCTACATTACCACCAGAAAAACGCAATCAGGTGTGTTTCTCTGTACCGTACTCTAATCATAAAAAATCAATACTGTAATTATTAAAATATTTCAGTCTGAATTAATTTGACATTTATCGGTAAGGTTTGTGCAAATGCATTTCTGCAGTTGTTACTTGTGTGCCTTGATATTCAGCTAAATGCAATAAAATGATAGTAATTCTACCTACACCTTAAAGTATAAATGCACAGAGTGGGTCAAAAGTCGCAAGATACCCTTGTATTTGACATATCTGAATACCCCGGCAAGTAATGGGTAAGAGGGCATGTCTTTTAGGTGATTTCCGGAACATGGTTGCCATCTTGAAAGCCACCATGCTGTATTTAGGTCAAGTTTTTTCTGAAGGGAAGGTCGTAAACTTCTCTTGTTGGACTGAGTACTTCAGGGCTCACATATGTATCTTTCAGTTGTGAATGTTAAATGAGCTAACCTGTGAATTCTATTCAGTTAATATCTAGGCCACCCAAGGAGGATGGGTCCCTATTTGAGTCTTGGTCCTCTCAAGGTTTCTTCCTTCTTTATTCAGGGAGTTTTTCCTTGACACTGTGGCCATAGGTTTGCTCAATTTGGGACTGGCCTTTTAAGCTAATATAATATTGTAAACGCTGCTTTGAGACAATGATCCATTGTCTTCTATCAAACAATCAAAAGACGGATCATGTCTTCCCTTGTAATAATATCATAATGATCTTCTCAGGTAAATCTGGCCCAGCTGTTGAGCGATTCACGTGAGAGAAGTAAGCAGCTAGCAGAGGAGTTGAAGGAACTCAATCAGAGGCTGGCTGAGGCACAAGGTGACAACAAGGTAACCTGTTGTCACAACCACACACCTTTAATCATAGGATTAATACATCCTTATTAAATCACTTGTAAAAAGTGGAATGTGCTATTAGATTTTTATATACAATTACATCTGTGTAGTGTGAGGGAGGAAGGCGGAAAGCTGCTGCAGAGTGTTGTAGCTAGATTTAGCGACATTTCATATTTCATATCATTCTTTCAAAAAAGAGGTTAATAGCATAACTGGATTTTGAAACTTTCAGTGCATTAATCAGTATGTATGTACTGTGTTCTTTTAAAGTGTGCACATAGAGTGGGAAATATAAGTATTCGATACACTGTCACTTCAACCGTGAGAAACAGAATGTAAAACGAAAATCCAGATAATCACATTGTAAGATTTTAAAATAACTGATTTGCATTTTATTGCGTAAAATAACTATTTGATCACCTACCAACCAGCAAGAATTCTGGCTCTCACACACCAGTTTCTTTTAAAAAGCCCTCCTATTCTGCACTCAATTGCAATGGAAAACTCGCAAGATTGGTGGTGTATCAAATACTTATTTTCCCCACTCTAGGCTGTTAGGTTTAGATGAGCAGCAAGATGTGAAAAACTGATACCATCTGATACTATTGTAAATATGATGTGATGACATCACAAATGTATTTGGCACATTACATCATCTAGCAAGGTACGAGCAGTGGAGAAACCTAAGACACCGTATTTAATCCTTGGTGGAATGCTGTTGTACAGCTTCCGAATGGCTTTGCTGATAGGTTATAACGTTTTCAACAAAAAATACAGGTTTTTAAAAGACAAAGGAAGCGAAGACCTCCTTTCATTTACTTCTCAGTTTGCACTAGTTAACTTGTGATATTAAATGGTTGAAATCTTTTGTTTGGGGAGGCGTTTAACACTGTTTCTCCTTTGAAGCATTAGCTTTCTGTTACAAGAAAAAACTAATTCTCACATAGAAACGAATCTTCAGTTGACCCATCCATTTTATGTCATTCACATGTGTGGTAACACCCGTCTCTGTAAATTTATGAGGAGTACATCAGCTTACAAGTACACTCTCCGATCACTTTAATAGGTACACCTCTTTGTTTCTGCACTGATTGTCTATTTTATTAATTCAGTTTACCATATGAACTCACTAATTTTCTACAGTTTTACAATTACAGACTGTAGACTGTTTCCCTAAATACTTTGTCCTCTTTACTATGTTTTTTTTTTTTTTCCTCATTTTCAGGACCAACACAGATCGGGTACTGTTTGGGTGGTGGATCATTCTCCGCACTGTGGTGACACTGATGTAGTGGTGGTGTGTTAGTGTGTGTTGTGCTGGTATGACTGGATCAGGCACAGCAGTGCTGCTGGAGTTTTTAAACATTCGAGTGCGACTGCTGAACTGAAGATAGTCCACCAACCAAAAATGTCGAGCCACCAGCCTTTGGGCATCATCCGGTGAGCACTGAAGACTAACACAAAACGTGCCACAATTGATGAGCTACTGTCTCTGTGGTCGGGTAATATTGCTCAAAGAGTGCACAGTGAGTCACAGTGAGGGTTTTCAGTTCTGGTATCTAAACCACTCATGCCAGCACAACACAGAAACACACCACCTCCACATTATTGTCAGTGCTGTGCTTAGAATGAATGATCCAAAATCCTAATAGTTCCTGGTCTGTGGTGATCCTCAGAGTACCTTTAACTAACAAAGTGTGTAGAGAAACAGATGGAATATAGTCTGTAATTGTTGAAATACAAAGTGCCTTTATATGGTAAGTGAAACTGATAAAAAGAACACTAAGTATAGGAACAAGGAGGTTTACCTAAAAATGATTGTTAAACACTTTTATGTTCATGATAACTGATCGTCTTACAGCCTAAGCAACTGTGGGCTGAGGGCCTTGTTGAAGGACTCACCTGTGGAAGCTTGGTGGGACTTAAAACCTGTACCTTCTGGTCCACAGTCAAGTATTTTAAACACTGAACCATCATAGTTACGTTGGTATAATATCTTACTTACGTACAGACTGCAGAGAAGACTATTGATGCCAAACTAACCACACTGATGGTCCTGCACGCTTTCATTAGTGTGAGCTGTTTGTCATGGATGGTCTTCTGGAGGTTGTCTCTTGTACTTTTTGTGTAATGCTGTCTGCTGTACAACATGTTTGTGCAAGCATACTTGGCCATTAAAGCCTCATTCTGAATTCTCCTTCACAACAGCTTTTAAGAATGACCATCACTAAACAGAGGCTTGGCGATGATGAAGTTGGTATTCGGCACTTCCCTGCTCACGAGCGTGAGGATCTGGTCAGACAGTTGGAGGCCGTGGGGTTGCAGGTGGGGTAATCTTTCATACTAAACATCTCTTGACATCTCTATGTAGAGGAAATACAGTAATTAGTGTAATTATTATGAATAGTATTACAGCTCAGCAAATAATTCTGTACCTGCATGCAGAATTAAGCAATACTATGAGCTGTAGCATTTCACCAACGTTTACACGTTCGGTAATGATGCCCACAAACATGGCAGTGTTTTGCAGTATAAACAGCACACTAATACAAACCTCAGGGGTGCAGTGGTGTAAGCATTTCGCGCTAGTACCTCACAGCTCTTGAGATTCCAGTTTACTTTTCTGGTCTGAACCAGTCTGTATGTGGTTTGCATGTTCTCTTTTCGCGTTTCTTTTTTTTCCCCGTAATCGAAAGATATGCATTAGGTCAAAGGTGGATTTGTCGACGTGTTCGTCCCTGTGCTGTCCATGTGTTCGTGGAGCATGTGCATCCATGTTCTATGATGGGCTGGTACCCGTGAAGAATGATTCTTACATTGTGGCCCTGGCTCACTACTACCCTGGATTGGATTAGTTGAGTATAGAAATAATAAACAATGCTAACCTCTGTAATTGTTTCAGAGAGAAGAGCTGGAGAACTGTCTAAAGGCAGTGAATGACGAGTTGGAGGATGTGAAGGCAGAACGGACTGTGTACAAGGAGAAAGCTGAACACCTCAACCTCGAGCTCAATCTCGTATTGGGTGGCGGTGGCAAACGCATCATTGATATAGATGCTCTTTGCATGGAGAACAAGTAATGCCATGTTAAGCTCCTTTCATAATAACGTTCCAGTCACTGACAAACCCAAACTGTTAACAGCATAAGACCAATAATAAGTACCAATTATATAGCATACTTAAGACTTAAGGCTTTAAAGAAATAATAGAACATGGGACAGTAGGAGACGATGTGCCACCAAATACCTCCCTCTAAGGACTCATTATATATAATCAATTATTTTATTATAAATCCAATTTAAATTATTTGATAATTTTATTCTATTACTAATTTAAATTTGATTAATAATTTATTTATTTTAAACCAAATTTGCTATGATTTAATATACATTTAGTATTTATTTAATTAACATCTAGGCTGCTCATTGAGGACGGGTCCCCTGTTGAGTCTTGGTCCTCCCGAGGTTTCTTCCTACCATTTTAGGGAGTTTTTCCTTGCCATTGCCGCCCTAGGCTTGCTCAAGTTGGGATTGACCTTTTAGATAATGTATTACTGTAAAGCTGCTTTAAGACAATGTTACGTTGCAAAAAGTGCTATATAAATAACATTGAATTGAGTAGAAGATGTACAAGGAACAGGAAAAACATTAATCAGGAACCAGAAGGAAGATAATGCTGTGAGAAAAGGAGGATATAAGCTGAGCTCTTAAGGAGGAAAGTGAAGAACATGTCAGAAGAGATGGTATTAAATTCCAATTCCATGGGGACCATGACACTGAAAAAATCTGCTCCAGACATTGGACAAGTTAAATTTATGGACATACAGGCAACCTGTATTACAGAATCTCAATGTTCAAGCAGGACAGCAGGAGCGCTGCTAAATAGTCTGGTGTTAGACATTGTAACGATTTGTATGTTAACAGAAGAGGTCTAAAGTGAATGCAAAGCGGACCAGGATGCCAGGTTAATTGGAATAGAATTGGGATGATATGAGCTGTTTTTTTCCCCAGAGAGTGTGTATTATAGACGCAGATTGTTGCAGATACTGAAGCAGGCAAATGGACTAGTTTGAGATGCTAATGAGAAGGAAGTTGCTGAGTTAAGTACAAAGGCAGGGCATTTCGTGCCAATTAATAAAATGTTGATTTTAATCATTGTTTAGTTTCAGAAAGTTGCTTTTCGTCCATTTTCTGAGCCCTTGAATAAAGAATATCAGGACAGGAGATGGCATGTTAGTGCTATGTTTGCTTCTGACATCATCTGAATATCATCCACATAACAGTGGAAATAATGACTTTAACAGCAAATAATCTGACTAAGGGGTAATATATATGATGAAAGGTGGCCAATTACTGAACCCTTGGAAACCCCTCGAGTTCTAGCACTGATCATGGAATTATGCTTACCAAGGTCAATAAAGAGGAATATCTTGGTGATATAAGATATGAACAAGGGGAATCAGTACTGCCAGTACCAGAAAGGCAATAGATAAGTACTGATTAATGGTGTCGAATGGTGTCTTTTATATACCTACCGTTATATACTTAGACATCTTATATGGGATACTGTTAACATATCAGGCATTGCCTTTTTAGCCCAGATACTGCAGTGTTTCCCATATACTGATATTATGTACTGATAAACATACATACATATATCCCAACACATTTTTTGTAATATTTAAGATTGGTAAAATCTCTCTATTAAAGCCCCTCCTTACCCAGCATGCGCTGTCTTTCTGTCGCAAAACTTTTGCACACAGACAGAAAAAGAAACTTCTAAGTGGCAAAGCAATGTATTTTGTAAAGTATGACATGAAAAGATATTTCAAAAGAAAGCAGGAAGCTGAAAAGGGCATTTAAAAATGTTTCCTCTGCTTGTTTCTCTATTGCTGAGTTGCAGTAATGCAGTTCTTCTTACTCCGCTTGTTTCTCTCATTGTGGTATGTCAGGCTCTTGCCACAAATAGAAACTACAGCGTCCTCCACAATTATTGCCCCTCATTAAGATTTGATAAAAGCCTTAAATTACATTTTTTATTGCAAAAGCATAATCTCACACTAAGAAACAACTATTTTTCCTAAAATCACCTGTTTCACAATGATTGCTAACAATTCTTAGAAAAGTAATGCAGTTAAAAGTAATGTAGCCTATTTCTCTTATCCACTTTTTAACATGGGAAAGATAAGAAAACGCACCATTCAAGTAAGACAGATGTGTGTCAGTCTTCATAGGTCAGGCAATGGCTACAAGAAAAAAGTCACTCACCTACAATTGCCCATATCTACAGTCTGAGAAATCATCAAGAAGTTTAAATTGGCGATGCTGTGGAAGTTGCTTTTCCAAAGGCTTCGGGAACCTTGTTAGGATGCATGGCATCGTGAAATACCAGATCATTTGATATCAAAATCCAGTGGTCTCTGCCCTAAAGCTGAAGTAGGTCGTCACTGGGCCATTCAGCAAGATAATGACCCTATACATGTAGAAAACCCTACATAAAAATGGTTTATTAGACATAAAATTATGCTCCTCCCATGTCCGTCTCAGTCCCCAGACCTCAACCCAGTTGAAAACGTGTAGGGTGAGCTGAAGAGGAGAGTGCATTGGAGAGGACCCAGGACAATTTAGAGAGGTTGTGCAAAGAGGACTGGTCGAAGATCCCTCTTTCTGTATTTTCCCATTTGGTGAAATGTTACCAATAATTGTGGAATGGGCGATTTCATGTAAAATAATTATTCCCTGATGTGGGATTTTTTTTCCTCACTGAATAAATGCAATTGAATTAAAGGTTGGATTTTTCCTTTTATTTTTTTTTAAATTAATGAACAATAAAAGAAGAGTTTGGAAGCTGTGACGAATTAGAATTGAAGTAGAGGTTGGATTTTTCCATATTATTTTTTTCAATGAATGAACAATGAAAGAAGAGGTTGGAAGCTGTGGCGAATCAGAATTGTTGCTCCAGTCCTCCCTAGATTTCAACTCTCTCTTGTGTTTATATTTCTTCTTCCAGTCTCATCACTTTTAAACTATTAAATCCTTTAGCAAAGTTGCATTGTGACTTGGGCCTTATATATTTCTTTAGGGGATATCTCAAAATGAAATAGTCTTTGAGAGCCATATACATAAAACCTAACCTTGAGTTGTTCTATATCGAATAAATATTGTTTAAACTTGTACAGAAGCCAATACAATGTTTTAAATCAAAGAACCAGAACCATACCTCTTTAAAGTTATGTGACTAGTTCAAGTGTGTGGGCTGTTTATCACCGTGCTAACGACAGTGTAACTGAAAATAGGGTTAAGATACTGGTTATTGGAGCATGAAATATGTCTTCTGTGTCCATAAATATTATGGCTCTCATTTGTAGACTACAAAACATCATGCCTTGTTTTGTGGTGAACTGTTTATAACGCCTGATGTTTTATTTAAATCCAGGTATCTGCACGAGAGGCTGAGACAAGTCCAAAAAGAAGTCAGTCTGATGAAAACCAACATCATGAAATACAAGGTAGAAATGAACTAAATTGATTTTTTTTTTCAATTCAATTAAATTCAATTTTATTTATATAGCGCTTTTTACAATGTAGCATCGTCTCACAGCAGCTCAACAGGGGACCCATCCTCCATGGGCGGCCTAGATGTTAAGTTAAATTTTTAAGTTTTCAAATGCTGACCTTGTATGTCTTCTTTGCAGAATGCACTGGATCAAGGAAGAAGCTCCAAACCTAGCAGCAAACTATACAATACTCCCCTGACTGGGGTGCTGTCACCCAAACAGGGTAATGCAGAAGTAGCGGTAAAGAATTGCTCAGAACTTAGAACTGACTAAAAATCCAAACCCTAATAACTTTTCTGCCTCCTTTATATTTTCCTGTACTGTTCCTGTGTCCTATATGTTACTACAGTGCAAGATATGTTGTCAGAGGATAATAGTTGTGGTCTTCCAGTCACTCATCAGTCTCTTTCTGATCTGAAGTCTCTGGCTATGGCTTTGCTGGAAACTGTCAACGAAAACAACATAGTTATTGAACACCAACGCCAGACTAACAGGTGTGTACGTAATTTGATTGCTATCTTTTTTATTTTTTCTAAATGTTTATTCTAGGTCACACTTGTAGGTGCCCCAAATCCCTGTTTGATCATTTTGCACAGAATTGCAGCTCTGGTGTAATTTAACAGGATTCTTGGGAACCGGGTCTCTGAGCTGGAGAAGAAACTGAAGACACTGGAGGTATCAGGACTTTGGAGTCTTCCAGGTAAATACTATGCTTCCCTGTTTGGGAATATGTGTTCCTTGTTAAAAAGGATACTTCAGTATATGTTCAGTGTGTTACAAACAAACATTTACGTAGGTAGGTTTTCAAAAAGGCTGTGGAAATTAACTGTATATACAGTGCAGGGTCAAATGTGAGACCACTAGTGATGATTGAATCTAGTGAAATGTGAAAATGCTTGTGGAGATGGGTTAACACTGCAGCACGACAATGACCCAAAACACACCTGACATCTGTGTAACTGAAAATACAACAAGTTGGCAAAATGCAGATTAAAAAAATGCAGTATTCCTTACGTTTGACTTTTTTTTTTTACCTTTATTCTAACAAAGGTAAGATCTTGCATCTTTTGTCTGGCCATCCATCCATACAGAGATCATGGGCGTCCAGTTTAGGGCTGCACCCTTGCCCCTTATGAACCGTTCCTTCAGAGTCCATGAATTGTTTACTTATATTTCGTACTTTAGAGGGAGGAATATGCAAATCTCTTCCGTTTATCTCTTGACATCACCTGAAAGCACATCATTTAATTTTTTTTATGTAATTTTTTTTTCTCTTAATTCCTTAAACTCCTTACTTTTGAAATGTGCTGCGGACCTGAAATTTAACAAACACTGCCAGTGGATCTATGTAATAAAAGCCACCAAATGCAAGAAGAATCTTTGTGTTAAACCATTTATTAATCTGCATGCCTGTGGGCTGATTAAAGTGGCATTGTATTTCTATATAATAAATGTATTTAAATCACCACAGGCCTTCTATTAAACATTCAGCTTATTTATTAATTTTAAAATAATAATCCTCTATCCATGCTTTTCTTTCTTTTCCCTTGCTGCCTTGTGAAGGTCTGACCTACAACATATCGTTGGGATTAAGGAGTAGGTTTCAACCCTGCTGGCACTTTCTTCATGCCCTTCATTAACGTAGTATCAGCAGGAACCTGGGCACCTGCCCTAAAACCTGTGCCTCATTTCTTAGTCATCATCACATTCCATAAGCACTTCATTTTTATGTGTAAGGCTTACACTTCAAGCTCTGATGGTATAGCATTTAGTGCAATTTCTGCGTTGGTTTAGTTCTTATGGGATAGGAAGGCTAGAAGATGACGAGGAGTTGTGTTTTGAGTCCCACCCGGTCAAATAAACTCTATATAGCTCAATAGTAACGAGGAAGAAGGGAAACTAAAGAGCAAGTAAGAATTTATTTAGGATACAACCCTGTCTTTAGCGTGTGAGCTTGTCAGAGTGTGCTGTTTGCTATACATGCATAGCGGAAATAAAACGTGGAGGAACAACCCCGAAAACGTCTGGCACAATGAATTTAATAAGATAATAAGCATCTTAATGCTGAATATGCAGAAATTGACATACAACCATACATATGGTTTAACAAATGCAAAGGGGATTAATGCTAAAGCTAGAAAGAGCACAGAGTCCGACAGAAGCCAGCAATCCCTGCTGTGTTTCTCTAGCAATGTAGAAGTTTCCATTAAAAGAAAAGTGGAGTACATTTTTTTGCTGTAATGATGTAATTTATAATTCTCATACAGAAAGAAAATCACAATCAGCCATACGTTTAAAAAAGATCTGCAATCGCTCAGTTCATGCAGTAAGTCGTATCTATGGAACGATCAAGCTCAAACGCTGTGGTTGGCCTGAAAATGACACTTTCCATTCAAATAAAAAGTGTTTTAAATTATATAGGGCTGATACTTGATTAGTAGGTGATAAACTCTTTGGACTGAGTTGAACTACTTACCCTGCTAAGAGCTGTTAACTCAATTTTAAACATAGTACTTATTAGAATATGACCTGCATTATTTAATATTTTATGCATCTCTTATGTGGTTATAAGTTTAGTAAGATATATGGTTGTGTGATGTTGTGATATCCGGTTAAGTCATCTCCTGGCATTTCCATTGGAAACCTGAATGTTTTGACTGACACGTTGGTTAGCGCCATCTCCTCAAAGCTCCAGATACCTGGTTTTGACTCTTGACCTGACAGCTGCCTATGTTGATGTTTACCTATTTTTGCATGGATTTCCTCTGGGTACTCCAGTTTTTCTCCATATTCAAAATGCATGCTTTGAGTATGTGAGTTTATGAGTAATATGCACACAGTGATGGAAATGGGCAGTGTTGGTACCTTCAAAGCTCCAGAGATCCCCTATTCGATCCTGACCTTGAACTCCACCAGTGTAGAGTTTGTATATCCTTCCTGTGTCTGTGTGGCTTTATAGGTTAATTGTTTACAATACAATTTCACAGGATAAAAGGCTCTGATTAGTAACTATGCAATTTTGTTCCTGCTGTGAATAACAATTGATGTTGACATTAAACAGACTAAATGTAATCTAGCTACTAAGGTTAGGGTTATGCATAGATGTCGCATTATGAAGCTAACAGTAATCATTGCCAATTGAACACCCCCATAGACACACCATTACTGATTAAACTAATAACTAATTAGTTAACTAATAGATAATAATAATAATAGATAACTAATAAGAATAATGAACGGACACAAAATTGCTGAACTTAAATGAACATTTAAGTTTGAAATGCATTATTTGCAGTATTTTGTTGTTGTTGTTTATTCTTCTCGTTACTGGCTAGAAAAGAACTTTTGTTAGTACGGGTAGGAGCATCTTTTTGCTTTTAGTCTTAATCTTCAGATAAGAGACCCCACTGAATGTTCTCCTGGTCGCTAAGTAGTCCCAGTTGTAATGGTTTGATTGTTTTTGAGTCCTCAATCAAATATTTAATCAGTTGTATTTTATATCCCCATATTTGTTATTGCTAAAGTTCCACAAAGTAACAGCAATAAAAATGAAACGAAAACTTGTTACCAAAAATTGTGAGTGGCACGATGGCCGTGGGTAGCACCACCACCTCACAGCAAGAAGGTCCTGGGTTTAATCTCAGGGTGGTGCAGCCTGGGTCCTTTCTGTGTGAAGTCTGCATGTCCTCCCTTTATCTGTGTGGGTTTACTCTGGGTACTCCGGTTTCCTTAACAGCCCAGAGACATGCAGTGTTAGATTAATTGATTGCTCTTAAATTGGTACTAACATAAGTGTATGTACACTGCTTACAAAAACTGGATTATATTTCAAAACCAAATATCCCCTCATTTTTGTGATTAGGGCATGTGACTAACCTTGAGATAACCTTGTGTATAGATGTAACCCAGTGGCTAAAATGACCACTGATGCCAATAGTGACGTTAAATAAGTCAAACAAACATCTCTCAAATACATGTCTTCCGTTTCTCGTCCACAAGAGGGCATTGTGGTTCTTTCACAAGTTTCTGAGCGTGAGGCCCAGCAAGCTCGTCCGTTGTAGGACCGTCTTTCTGCCACCATAAAGCTGACAAGCATCCATTACAGAAAATGATTGCCCACATTACAAACACATTTGGGGGATGTGGTGTTATTAGTGGAATTTGTAGACGAGGCAGAGGGACTCATGACTTGCCCTACAAAGGTAAATGCAGGGGGGAAATTGAGCGGCCTTGTGAAGACGGACAGGAGAAATAAGAGGGGAAATGGTGACCCTGAGGTAATAGTAGGGGGGTTGCATTGACTATTGTCAGCATATATCTGCCCATCGGGCTAAAAGAGGGCCAGCTTGTCATCAGACTGAATTTCAGTTGCATAGTGTTTATCCAGTCCCTATAGTTGTCTGTTTATGTGACAGCGTGTGTTATGCTGCTGTGTTCTCTGACAGAGTGGTAGACGGGCACAGTCATGTCAAAATGTGCACTCAGACAGGTGTCTTGCGTTTACCCCCAGCTTTTATCACTGTAGTGAAGCAAAAGACAGCAAGTGCACGTTTACCTGGGACCCAAATGTCACTTTTTGGAAATGTGAGGGGGGAAAAAAACTTGTATTAATTGACAGAAATTGCAATCTCGTCTATTTAGTGTGTTGGTGAGAGATGGAGGGATTGTGGTTTTTTTTTCTGCAGTTTGCTTTTTTTCTGTATGTCTGTGTGAGAGGGTGGCAGACACCGAGAGAGACCGAGTGCGAATGGATGGATGGGCAGCTGCCAGGTGGGAATAGCCACTCATCCATCCATTCTGCTTTGCGCAGCAGGCTGTGCCAAGTCGCCACTCTGTTCTGCATACCAAATTAGCCCCAAGTTTTTAATTGGATCTGAGGCGTGCCTCTACATCACATGAATGACCTTTTCAAACCAGGAGAGCTGAACATAGTGCTTTTAAAGTGTCAGTCATTCCTCGGTATAACAATAATAACCTCAGTTTTTGAGTGTGAAAAAAGGGAGTAATGTGCCACAGCTCAGAATCGTTGAAGCTTAGTCTTGCGTATTTGCTCACAGTAAAGGCATGTGCACTAAACTAATCAAGGTATTATGTAACCACCTCGCTGATTAGTAAAATACTACTTAAAATACGTTTTAAATTCGCTGATTTTACATGACAACTCCTTAAAATATTATGTATCATTCTATTTATCATTATATGTCATATATCAAGGTGCACCTTAGAAATGGTCACTGCACAGGGGTGTGTAGTGAAGGTGCCACATGTGTCTCTCTCTTGGTATTCTGTCTGGGCCATGCAGAGTCTGTCCGATATGTGTATGTGCAAGTCCTCAAGAGACTGCTCCCCACACCCTCTAACAGAACGACCTAGGTGGCAGGCCATTAATCAGAGCGACCATTGTGTTTATCTCCATTCTAATACTGCTACAGGCATGTCTAACAGTCACTGATGTCTCACCAAGAGGTACGCTACCCAAAAGTAGTCTTTGATTGTCATGCTGGAACCATCTGGTCATTTTCAGGTGCCTAGCAGAGGGCCACAGGAATTTCTCAAGAATGTGGGTGCATCTTACATTCAGTCCTAATCAGTGGTTAGGATGGGAGCATGGTACTGATGGTCCTGCATAAAAACAGCATAATGTTGCCACCACCATGCTTCACAGTGGGTATGGCATATTTGGGTTATGTGCTGTGCCAGAATTCTTTTAATGTCATTTTTCCAATATAATGCATTCTTTTTCTACTAGTAGTTCAATCATTAAGAAACCCTGTCTGTGTTCCTCTCCGGGTTCCTCTAACATTCTAAATACATGTGTTAGGGCCATTGGTGGTTCAGAGTACCCTTAGTGTGTGTGTGAGTGTGTGCCATAGGAAGGACTGGCACCCTGTTTCGCTGGGTAGCACCGGGCTTCCAGGCTTCCCACGACTCTGACAGGGACCGTGATCGTGCCCTAAAAATAAACAAATTAATTACCAAAACCACTACAATAATAAGAGGTTAGTTTCACTTACGCTGATACTTGCGTTTAGAATAGTTATCCAAATGCGAGTGTTTTACTCGCTAATAAAATTGTCGTATTTAACCAGATTTTTTTTCACGGCGATCCTCAGGGACAATGTCTAAATATAGCTAAATATAACAAAAGGGAAGGATTTTGACAGGTTATGATGATTTCATCATTGACACTGTTATTAAATTCTTTATGTAATTTAAAAAATGTAGTTGTCCCATACCATTAACAGCTGACATTTTTTAAGGAATCCCACGGGTCACGTGATTCCCGCTTAACTATTACTATTGGGACGGTACAGGATAAAAAAACATTAACGGGAGCAGGAACCAATAAATAAGACAAAAGACAACCATAGAATAGGCACCGCCATTTTGTCGTTTTTATTCTTTTAAGAAACGCAGTTCTAAAGAACTACACGGCCCAGAAGCCAGCAGTGCTTCCGGCCACAGCTTCCCACCGGAATTCATAGAACAGCAGCAATGGAGGGAGTAAACACAAGGGCTGCGTCTGAAATCGCATACTTTGTATTCGGACACGCTACATGCTCTCGCCTACTGCTTTCGCGTACTGTATAGTGTGGAAGTATGCAATTTCGGACGCAGCCAAGCTCAGAAACTGATCTCGTAAAAATTGATTTGCAACGCAAAGTCAGAAGTAAGGACTTATCTATAAAGCTTCATATGCACTTTTTTCTTTATACAAAACTCAGGTACAGTATGTGAATTGTGAAGGTAATGCCTTTATGCACATTTGTTAGTGGACAACAGTTCTCTTGCTTTGTGCTTTTTTTTCTTTAGGTAAATTAATGCCCAATGTTTTAAGGAAATAATTGCTCAATAAATGAGTAAAATGCAACTTTGCTATGTTTGGGTTTATTTAACAGGGACTTGGCAGCTGGTCCTCCATAGGAAAAACTATAGGGACCCCAGGACATGTATTATTTATGTTTTGAGGCCTTTAGTGAAGGATTTTTGTTTGATTAAGGCATAAAATGTCTCCCTATATTACCACAAATTAATGGGGATAAGATGAAATTTAATTGTATTGCCTAAATTCCGTCCCGGGATTGGGATGGGACAAGATTATTTTCTATGGGAGTGGGATGGAACAGGAATGAAAATCCACTCCCATGTCACCCTCTACTGTGTGCCCCACCTGGTTGAAGTATATAGTACAGTATTTCAATTTGCAATGCATTGAGTGTTCAGTATTAATAATGTCAGTGTTTTATACTTTGTATATGTACTGTTGATCAGAGCTAGGTGTCTTCTTTCACTGGTGTTTCCTGTTTGTAATGTCCTGAGAAAATGTCCTTGTGATGAGTTCCATTAATCAACAGCTGTTTTGATAGTTTTAATGGTTTGAACCCTTTAGTTAAAGGGAACATGGGATAATTGTACAGAGCGCTGTGACAGTCCAGATGCTTTAGTGCTTCAAACTTTGTGGCATCCCTTTGTAGCAAGATCATTTTTGTGTTTCAGCACTACAATGCCCCTGTGCACAAAGTGGGGTCCATAAATAAGTGGTTTGCGGAGCACTGACCTCAGCCGCATGTAACACCTTTAGAATGAATTGGAATGCCAACTGCAAGCCAGGTCTTACTGGCAAACATCAGTGCTCAATTTCACTAATGCGCTAGTGCCAGAATCCCTGCAGTCTTGCACTAAAATCTAGTGGAAGACCTTCTCAGGAGAATTGAGACTGTGACAGCAGCAATGTGGAACCATGTGAAACATAATGCTTAGTTGTAGGGAGTGCAGACATTTTGCCCATATAGCGCATCTTCCTCATAAGTTTCGAGTACTATCTGTGCTCCCAAAAATCCCATGTGATGTGTAAGCGTGTGGAAAATATGTCCTCAAAGTCTTACAAATGCTCTTTACTGTTTATTAAATGTGCGCTCACTGATCATTTTATTAGGTTTTGTACACACTGTCCATTTTCCACAACTACAGACTGTAGTCCATCTGTTTTTGTACGTACTTTGTTAGTCCCGTTTGCTATTTTCTCTTGTGTTCAGGACCCTGACAGATCGGATACAATTGGGTGGTGGATCATTCTCAGCACTGCAGTGGCACTCGTGGTGGTATTTTTGTGTGTGTTGTGCTGTATGAGTAGATAAGGCAAGGCAGTGCTGCCGGAGTTTTTAAACACTTCAGTGTGACTGCTAACCTGAAAATTGTTCGACAACCAAAAATGTCCAGGCACCAGCATCCTGTTGGAAGCATCCTATCAGCACGAATGAAGGATCTAATCATACCAGCTCGACACAGTAACACATTACCACCATATCAGTGCCACTGTAGTGCTTAGAATGATCCTTCACCCAGTGCTGTGTTTTGGCTTCAGAGTGACAGTGTCCTGACAACCAATGAATTAATTATCAAAACCATTACAATAAAGGAAGTTAGTGCCACTTGGACTGGTGTGATCTGGAAGTAGAAGTAAAAGTAGATTGGTTGTGCCATAGTTTAGAATAGTTATTTGAGAGCAAATCTTCCACTCAAATAGTACCTGTTCTGAGGCGGTCCTGCGGTGGTCCTGACCATTAGAGAACCGGCTAAGGGGGGACTAACAAAGTATGTAGAGAAATTACAATTATAAAGTGCTCCTGAATGGTAAGTGGAACTGATAACAAGGACAGTGAATGTACACCGAAGGATGTGTACCTAATAAAGTGTTCGGTGAGTGTATAGTATCCAACATTTTCAGTTCATTTTGAAAACGCTGGTCTGATGAGACGTAATGGATATTACTGCTTGCTTGGCTCATAGCTTAACCAGGATTGTTGTATTGTTTGTATTCTCTGTATGGCAGTTGTATATGAAATCTGTCTATGATTTTTGAATCTTCTAAATGTGGTCCTCTGTCCTTTGAGACAGATTAAACACTATTAAGGGGTAAGCAGTGGTGACTGCTGTTTGTGATGACACTGGCGTATAGTGCAAATTCCCCTGTGGGCAGCATATGGTTTTAGACCGAGATGCATACAGCTAGCACTAATGAAGACAGATGAGAGGATCTGGTGGGTGTCTGTGTCCAGGGAGTAGGCGATCTAGACAAAATATGTTTGTATGTTTTTTCAAATACTGAACACACTATTGGAAACACTTAATTTAATACTGGGTCTCACTGTGATAGCCAGCCTGTATAAGCTTTCTGAGATGCTTTCCTGCTCACCACTGTTGTACAGAGTGGTTATCTGAGGTACCGTTGCCTTCCTGTCAGCTTGTACAGGTTTGGATATTCTTCATTAATGTCTCTTATCTGCAAGGCGTTTCTGTTAGCAGGACTGACGCACATTTTGGATTTGTTTTTTTTCTTCTTTGCAACATTATGAGTAATTCAAGAGACTTGTATGTGAAAGTCCCAGGAGGTCAGCAGTTCTAGAACTACTCTTACCAACATGTCTGCCCCCAATAGTCATGCCACAGTCAAAATCGAATAATAAAATGGTCCCAATTCTGATGGTGGATGTGAACATTACCTAAAACTGCTGGTCCATATCTGCGTAATTGTATGCAATGTACTGCTGCCTCATGATTGGCTGATTAGATAATTGCAGTAATGAGAAGGTGGTCAGTGAGATTATATACTGCTCACATAAATTAGGGGGTATTTTATTAGCTGATATTTCATTTGGAATTCAATATATTTGAGCAGTATATATTGCATTTCAGAAATTCCCAAATTGTATATTTAGTTAATATTTGGTTAGCTAAAACAAACCATTGTTAGATTCAGGAACAATTGGGTTATGAAATCACAGTACTTATGTTGTGTTTAGGACTGTAGAGTGCAATATTAATATTAAGTTAGCACCCTGTTACACGTAGACACATCACTTTTCAGGGGCATAAGACTTGTAGCCCTACAGATATTTGTGTTTTCTCTCTTCTAAAACACTCATTTCAGCCCCATGAAGACTTTCGCTAACGAATTGAACATATAGTATTGTGCAAAAGACTTAGGCTATCATTTAGATTAGACATACCATTGTTTTTGAAATAGTATAATGGCCGTGTATGGTATAATTATTTCATTTTTATAACCTGATAACACATGATTTGTATGCAGTATTAAATTGGAAAACAATCAGGAAAATCTTTTCTAGGCTTCAGTGGAAATAGCAACAGCAGCATCTGGCAGCTTCCACAGGATTCCAAGTTTAAGAAAATTGATTAAGAATAGTGTTTATGGAAGGATAGCGGGGGATCAGAGAGAAAAGGCTAAGATGTGCTAAACTGGAATGAAGAGCAATGGTAAAGAGAATTGTGTTATGGAGAGACATAGTTGACAATATGTTGTATATGGTCATTGTTGGCCTAAGACTTTTGCACATTACTGTAGGTGTGTTAAATGTGGTAAATTACCAAACTCCGCTATTCTGTATTCCTCCAGAACTCAGGAGTCTGACACACCTGGCCTAGTGTCACTTTTTAAAATCATATCTTGCCATTTCTTTCACCATGTAGAAGCATCGTCAGTCATTATAAACATATTCTACCACTGAGACAGCATGATAACACGGTGTCCCTTCTTGATCTTGGTATCCAGCAGGAGGTACAGATACTATTACTCTGAGCGAGAGCCAGCGTGCCGCCCCGCCATCCTCCCTTGGCCTTCCACTCCAGCCTGTGCCCAATGAATGGCCGACCGATTTACAGCCCCCTGCAGGTGAGGGAGTGTAATCATGTGTAATTGAATCCGCCGTTCGCTAATACCCTCTGCTCAGCGCTAAAGTGCCATAATTAGCTTGATCACTCGCTAAAGCCCACCCTGCATATGTCCCCATGAGCACACCTCTGCTTCTTGCACATTCTTATTACTGTGCTGCCTAAACGGCCTGAGCTTCCTCAAATGCCATGGCATTTTGCAAATGTTAGCAGATTCTTGCCCGCTGACATTCACCATCTTTTGGGGTGTCTTTGCGTAAGGGGCGTCCCATAAATATGGATTCCAGCCATACTGTGAGCTCGGTTTCACTTTCCTCAGTGACTCGAGAAGGCTGCATGCAGTGTTTAACCTTTTGCTTGCATGCTCCTAACTATGGCTCAGTAAGCTGAGAGAATGGGTGCCAATCTCCACCTGGTTGACTTCACATCAGAACGCCGTTTTTAATATGCTGGCATGGAAGCACAGCAGCCTGTGAATTATTGTAATGTTTCTCGCTGCCAATGGGAGACAGATTTGACTTTTGTTTTGGATCCACGCCTCTCAATTTCTGACAGACACGTTTCAGAAGAATGTTTAGACTTTAGCAGTCTGACTATTAGCATTCAAATTTCACATGCTGACCATGTTCTGTGAATTCTCTGTTATTTTATGGCAATGGATCCCAAACTGGGAGGCACAGCAAGGCAGAGGCGGCTTTGTTCAATATTTTGAAAACTGCGTAATCTGCTCTATAGATGCATATTGTATGGCACTTTTAATAATTTTACTGTAATGGTAATTTATTTAGCCAGAATTCAACTGTAACGACTGAATTGAATTCACAAAAATTTGTAGCTCCAGTCAAAAAACCATTGTGAAGTCAAGTCAAATGTATTTATATACAGTAGCACGTTTTACAATGGTGCATTGTTTTAAAGCAGCTTTACAATATTATATTATCTTAAAATTAAGATGCCAAATTGAGCAAACCTAGGCCGACAGTGGAAAGGAAAAACTCCCTAAATGTTGAAGGAAGAAACCTTGGAAGGAACAAGACTCAAAAAGGAACCCATCCACCTTGGGTGGCCTAGATGTTAACTGAAATAGTTAAGCTTGTATTAATAGTAATATTAAGCAAATAATAACCATTGAATTAAATAATGTAATAGATTTAAGATATTGGCGGTACGTCCTTGGAGGCTCATCATCTCCTGATAACTGAATGATGGGGGGAGTTACTCCGGTGGGACCTGAGCATGGTGGGAATGGTTTCTGTTGATGAAGACCAGTAGAGTGATGCCGAGGTGGAAGAACATTTAAGTGTGCGGTGCTGAAGCTGGTAACGAAACATCAGCTCGGAGAGAAAAGAGAAAATGTAGTTGACAATGATCTAATTTGTTGACAAGCAAAACGTGCAGAAGCAAAGTGAGACCACAGCTTTGTTCCCCCAGGAAAAACTCAACTTACGTAAGTTAATTTTGACCCGAAATGTTCTGCAAAGTTTACAGGAAATATCCTAACAAGGCAAACAAGTGTCACAGCAAACCCCTGTCACGTCGCGTGTATAGCAGTGAAAAATGCCTTAATGGGAACGATATCTTATAATCAGCAAATATTTTTTTTATAATAAAATAGAGATGCAACTCAGTGGCAAGAAGTTGAGCAGTTTTATTTAAGATTTTTTTCAATTGTTAGGTTTACCCTGTATAGTGTGAGAATGTGTTACGATATGTGTGAGTGGACCCAAGGATGCGGGAATGAGGACCGAACGACATATTATAATAATAATAAGGGAAGAAACACAAACGGCACAGCAAAAGGCTCTCCAAGGTACACAACCAACAGAGGAAATGCCGAGCTGGTTTGCGTTCCAAAATTTGAAGAATTCCCACAGCTGCCTAGAGCGCGATTTGAAGCCCAAGCTTGTGTGTGCGAGGCGCGTGAAGAAGCTGCTTCGGGGCGCGTCCCAAATCGGGCGACGCAATGTGCCACCAAAGTGCCAGGGGTCGAGCGTGAGCTCGAGTGCACTTAAAGAAGCCGGATCGGGGCACGTACCAAATCAAGTCGTGCAACTGACCGGAGTGAGACTAGGCTCACCAGCTGAAGTAAGGCAGAGGAGGGAAACCCTAGATACTAGATACCTCGGGGGTTTCCCCCGTATGCGTCCGGCGGCACTATAAACTCCGGGATGTTTCCGTCTGGCCGTTTAAAGTTTGCTAGCGATTTTGTGAAGTCGCGTAGGGAGCGAGAGTCCAAACGTACTTTGACGACGTGGCACTGAACAACGCTGGGGGTCGTACTTTTATAGTAGACCCCTCAGGTGTTTGATATCACGTCGTCAATGAAACACCGGATATAAACGGCCTCACCGGACGCTCTGTAACTGCCACTGGATCGAGCCGCGAGTGCATCGGGCTTCTGAGGTGAGCCTCGTAACAGAATGTACATGTATGTTAACAATTAATAACCTTATTTAGGGCGGCATTGCTCACATCTCTGTGATCCCCGGTTCAATCCTGACCCTGGGCTCCGGCCTCTGTGGAGTCTGAATGTCCTCCTTGTGATTGCATTTACTTCGGGTACTCCAGTTTCCTCCTACATTCCAAAGACATGCATGTTAGGTTATGTTAGTGTGTAAATGTGTGTATGAGCGTGGTAGTGCATGTGCCCAATGATGGATTAGTACCCTGTCTAGTGCGGGACAGTAGGTTTTTGGCTCAGGGCAGTGGTCGCTTGCTTGACTGGGCAAGTTGGGGAAAAACTATAACCCTGTTTGTTTTCATAAATAAGAAGGTGCATTTTTACGAGTTCCAGTGTTCATTCTAGTGAAGTTTGGAAGCAAAAGACCTGTAGGTGCATCAGAGTGGGCCGGGGTTTCAAATATACTTATTTACAAAATGTTCTTTGCTTTTTTGTGCCAAAACATTGAGCAGTCACAGTGATTTGTTCGATCCTTCCACCATCTTCGCACTACACACAGTAGCCAACAGGGCACTTCTCCATTAGGCATGGCTCTAACACAATGACCATTAATCTTCTTTGTCCCCCTGACTGGTTCAGATGACAGGACAGGAAGTGGAAGGCTATTGCCATGGGAGCTTGACACAGCTGCCGATGACAGCTTCCTGAACATGTGGACCTGCTCTCACCGCGGTCCAGATGGAGGTGGAGAAGAGGTGGAGACACCTGTCACCTCTGAGCACGGGGAGGAGGCAGACTCTCGTGAGACGCAAATCGTGAGACAGACTGAAGGACAGCAATGTGACGTAGAGAGGCCAGTAACAACGACGCAGCCAATCTTAGAGCATGATCTTGTGATAGAGGAGGGGGAGGTTGTGGAGGGTAACACTGGCTTGGCTGTGGAGGAAGGTGAAGATGCTGCAATGACAACCACTTCATCGCTGTCCGATAGCTTTGAGTGTTCATCCAACCTTAATGCAATGTACATCTCTTCCGATACCAATGGTAAAAACTTCCATGAAGATGGTAGTGGTCGGGATTTTCAGCTGCTTTCAAGTGTAATTCCTAATTCTGAAAGCGGAGTGGAAGAAAAGTTATCAGGTAGTTACTGCACTGCCAAAGAGCCCGTTGTTCCTTTTACATATGGATGGGATCTGAACTATCAATCAAAAGAGCTTGATAGCTGTCTCAGTGAAAGTGTGGCTTAAGCACCAGAGTCCCTTAAAACTTGACATACAGTGGTACCTCGGTTCTCGACACATTTTGAGGAGAGAAATTTGTCTGCCCTCGTTGTTTGCTCGACACACTTGTTTGTAGACGTTTCAGCTATTCAGTCTAAAAATAGCTCTCAGTCAGTGCAGATCTCTGCTTTTTTCCTCTCTTTTTTTAAAATATATTTTTTACATCTGTAGTAGGGGTGTGCAATATGACAATATCTTATCGTATCGGGATTCAGTTTGTTATTGTGATAGACGATATGTTTTACTGAGGATATCGAGGATATCGTCAGAGCTTCAAGAACACTG